>JAUMHG010000054.1:1449261-1461453 GCA_032359395.1 Enteromius anoplus | reverse complement strand
AAATTAAATTAAATTAAATTAAATTAAATTAAATTAAATTAAATTAAATTAAATTAAATTAAATTAAATTAAAAACATGAATAGATTTAGCTGCCTAATTCATTATTAATAATAGTAATCATGGGCGGTGCTTGTCATACAAATTTTACTTCTTTCACTTCTTGCATACTTCCTCTTCTTACACTCGATCATGCAGTTTTTTTTCTCCAAAGCCATGAAAACACCACCCATTTAAACAGACATCATGATTTCAATCCAACCAGACCAATTAAACTCACTTGAAATAACATCCCAGGAGTGAAGAGCATATCTGTGAAAAAGTCCAGGCCAGGATAGAGCGCTTTAGTTCAGAGATAATGGGGTCTGTTTGCTTGTTTGCACATTTATAGAGCGAATTCGAAGGGGAACTTTTCCCATGATGTCAAAGAATGGTCAAAGACCTGCGCTCCCCGCTGACCACTTCTGCCTGGTAATTCACACACTGGACTTTGGGGCCGGTTTTGTCAGAAAGCATGACTTCATAGCCATGGCAGCATGGCAAAGGTCTAGCAGAGCTTTAAGCCTGGATAAACAACCCAGTGGGAATACCTCTCCTTCCTCCTGTTTTTTCAGCTCATGCATTTGTTGCTACTCATTCCCACTCGATCAAGCAGCGGTGCTCATGCTGTCAAACCAGTTTTGGGCAGCCGTGCCTCTACAGTTGACTGGGATGGCACCAGGGAAACAAAAAAAATGGTGTGCCAAGGATGGGAAAGAGACATCTTTTGGGTAATAACAACAGCTCTTGATCTTAATTAATTACAGCGACATGAAATGTTTGCATTGGGATGAATGAAAACACAATCTCCAATCTGGGGTCTCATTATGTACTGTATTTACAGGAAGTTCCAAAAGCCGTTCCGACTGAAAGCATAGGCTTTGTGGACTCTCACAGAGATCAAAGGAGGATCAACAAACAGTTGTGTAAGGAGAGTCTGAGGGGGGGAAAGTGGAAAGTCTTTCAGATATCTCTCCAGATTAATTCCTATGGAGGTGAGGAGCACCCTACAGTCAGCAAGGATTCAGGAGAAAACACAGCAGCTCAAATTAAACTCTACTCGTCTGAGAGGATTCAGGAGAAAACACCGTTTTCGACTAACAAACATCTTGGGGGCCTGAAAACGCGATCTTTTCAAAGTGCACGTTTATGAAAACGATGGGTATATTTGGGTATTTATATGCATATATACAGCAAAAATCTCTAAACGATCCCCATTCGTATGAATCCAATGATTAGAAAATTTACAATTGTGTGCACAAAATGAGCTCATTTCAAATGTGATGCCTGCTGCACGTCTCTAAATAGTTGTGACGGGGGCATGTTTATCATGGTTTAGCATCTACTATTGTATTTAAAACAGTTTGAAGACTCCTGGGCATCAAGCTCATGAGTTTCTGGAGATCTGGTGTTAAAATGTGGTCCCATTTTTGCCTGATATAGGTTACCAGCTGCTGAAGAGTTTGTGGTCGTCTTTGACGTTTTTTCACATCTGGACTGCAGCAGGTCAGTTCAGCTCCGGACTCTTCTACTAGAAGTCATGCTGTTGTGATCGCTGCAGTGTGTGGTTTTAATTTATACAGTTGTATAAAGCTTCTATCTAGACATAAAGAGGGCATTTGACAATGGCACACAAAGTACTTTAATGCAACATGATTCTTCATCATTTTCCTTCATGCTCAACAGTCATTCAGGTTTGGAACGACAATGGCTAGAAAAAATAATGGCAGAAATGCACGCTTTAGGTGAACGATCTCTTTAATGCTTATGTCAGCCATCATGGATGTATGGAGTGACAGGGGGATAATACAGTAATATGCTAAAAACCGCACTGCTGGAAGGAGCCCTGCCGGGGTTTATATTTGAGATTAAAGTGAATATAATAGGATTTACTGAAAGATCATACTGCTAAACACTGCCTGGTAGTCATGGTGAAAGTATCATAAATAAAAATGTCACTACTGCATGGTCTCGAGCCAAATCCTCTGGACTCTTCTCTCACCTGAAACAATCAATCCAAGTCACGTAGGCACCGTGTCTTTTGACGACACACTTCATCACTGGAGACACACACACATGCACAAACAGAGTAATATATACTTTTCCCTGACGCATATTTCCAGTAAATTAGTCTGCCTTGCCAGTAAAACAATATTCTTGGGGGTTTTTTTAAGTATTCCTAAAAAAAAACATCTATTGGACCTCTGAAATACTTTTTGGAAAAAGGCAGCGAATGTCAGAGGAGAAGTAACTCAGGTTTGGCTGATAGCTTCATCGTGTTTTCCGATGGTGTTTGACTTGATCCGATGAACTGTTTTAACGTGTAAACTCATTTCAAGTCCAGCCATCAAACTTATCAAGCCCCAGCGACGTCTCAGCACTTCTTTCAGAGAGCAGGAAACACGGTTTCATCACTTGTCCATTAGCTGTTTTGGCTCGGCTCTATGGTTTCACCTCCTTTTGTGTGCTCGCCCTATCTTTGAGAGGAGAAACTACAAAAAAGACATACTTACATCTACAACCTGCTTTACTTCAAAACCCAAATTGAAGTGGAAGCTGAGTAAAAGATGTTTGAAAGTATCCATTCAAAGCCATAATGTCATCTGTATATCACTCGACTTCAGTGGTTGACTGATGTATTGACTAAACGGGCAAATCGGACAACATGTCATTTTTTAAGTTATTGGAAACTTCTTAGTCTTATTTAGCCAATTAGCACCAGAAGGGACTTTTATTTTGATAGTTCAGCAGACAAAATTTTGTGTTTTAACAAATTGCTTATTTTTATTTAAACAATATTCTTTATTGAAAATGCTAAATTAAAGAATCAAAAACTTTCTACTGTATATACAAATATGCTTATTTTAAATGAAGTTAAACTTTGTTATTTAGTGCTGTCAAATGATTAATCACAATGAATCCCATCCAAAATAAAAAATGTTTTGTTTATATAATATATATTTGTGTACTGTGTATATTAATTATGTGTGTGTGTGGAAAATGTTATATTTATGCATTATGGAAACAAAAACATTTATTTTGAATGCAATTAATCATGATTAATAATTTAATTTTCTGATAAGATATTTGTAATTATTTGAGGAACATTGTTTACATTATTTATACAGTGATATCTTATATTTAAAAATGGTCTGACATTTATTAAAAATAATAATGATAACACTAATACAATTATTAAACTTTATTACTTTTATTATTATTATTATTATGTAAAGCACATTCTACTGTACAATAGTATAATGTTTCTGTCACAATTTCTTCAAGTTTTGGCAGGTCGCACAGGAGATGTTTTCTGAGTGTTTCTGGTGCTAGTTATATCAATCGAAACGGCATGAAGACATCAGAGCAGATTTCTGTTTTTGTTTTAATAATCACAATTTCACAATTAACTGTAAAACCATACTTTTGATTTATTCATCCACAGTCTGCATGATAAAATGTAAAATCCATTTCATAGCTGGATTCAGGCTGAAATCATGAGAAAGAATATTACCGTAGTTTCATAATAAAAGGCTACAAATACAGGTATGTTTCAAGGTATGTGGTCCATAATACCCTCTGAAATGTCACCCTCTCTCTCTCACACACACACACACACACACAAGTGCAAAGTTGAAGGAAGTAGCATGATAAAGCAAAATGCCTCCCTGCTGAAAACAACCGCCGACCTGAGCTCCTTCCAAGCTTTTTCCTGCTGATCCCCAAAGACTGTGAGGGAGTGAGACCTTATTTACAGCATTACATTTCCACCACAATCCCTTAAACTGATCAAATAAAGCAGGAGGCGCTTATAATTCAGCCAAACTGAGTAATTCATCATATCAGTTAGGAGCCCATTTCTGTCTGCTCCCCTGATACAGCAAAAACATCTTACTTTACTTACACTGTTATTTTTGCATCCTTGCATGCGTGTGTGAGAGAGAGCGGAAGCCTTCTTTAAGACATTTATGTTACATGTATCTTTGTGGTTTCAACTTGTGTTCCTCAGATAATAAAACATGATGTTCATGGTCGGTTTAACCCGGCGCGTGTGTTCTTTAGACTCGTGTAGTTAATAACACAACACTGCATTCCATTTGGAATTCTCCAGCATCCCACCTGGAAAAGAGCTGGAAAACAGACAAACCATCAACTTGAAAACCTGTAGGGAAATCCCCAAATCTCATGTTGTCTGTATCATTTTACAACCACAGCACCCAGGAAGATCTTCACACTTCATGAAGAATTTCAATTTGAAGAAAATTAGAGTCAAAGTTCCTACGCTGTACACTAAAAGCTGTTTGGGAAATATTTGTAGGGTATAAAGGTGACATTGAAATGCGTTATTTATGCACCAAAAGCATCAGCAAACAAAAAAAGCAAAAACAGTGTTTCATATTATGTTATACTGTATGTTTGTTAGGTTTTCTGACCAGGATCAGATGGCAAGGAAAAAACAGGTTGTTCCGCATCAAAAGCCATTGAGCTAATTTAAAGACTATTAAAATGCAAGTAAAAAAAAAAAAGTAAAAGTAACAAATTACGTTACTTTGTTACTTTTCATGGAAAGTAATGTGTTATATTATTGTTGCATTACTTTTGCGTTACTTTTTAAATATGAGCAGAAATGAAAAGTCCTTTCACACCAAATAGTGTAATGAACAAACCTCAGGCTGAAGGAAGAGTAAATCACATCTGTACAGTAGAACACAGGAGAAGGTTCAGCAATAAAAGAACAATGTTAGTTCATCTAAAGTCATGTTTGCTTGCAAGTACGGTTGAACTGGATCATCAAAGGTCAGCAGCAAAGACATTGGTTAATAAAATGGGTTACTTGTCATCTGTTACCCCCAGCACTGGTTACCATAATACAGTTTTTGGCATAAGCCAAGACTGGAACTTTCCGGATTTGAACTGTATGATCTTTGATATGTAGGCAGTCAGAGACAGCTAGTAGGAATATCCCATAAAAAAGGTATTTTAACATCTGTGATACGAGTGTGCCTCGAACCAGCCGCAGGGCCGGTGTGATTGTGAAACGCTTTCTCTCGCACACACAAACACGATGCTGCTGGGACGCCAAAATCCTCTAATCTCAGCTTGTGTAACTCAAGCGGATATTTTCTGCACGTTTATGACGCAGCGTGACTCGAAGGTCAGTTACGAAAGAGAACCGTCACTCTGTGTGATTAACGTTTTTAATTTCCCAGGATTACCATCTAAAATTAGCAACAACTATGATTACATGCTGCTGGAGGTTAATACGAGTTCAGGATGCAGCACTCTGTCTCTTTATATAGAACATAAAATATATTTTTAAATACTTTCCTTAATCTTTTTCTGTAGTACTAATACCACGATAGAAGCAAGGTAAGTGTGAAAATATAATATTTATAATTATTACGCAACCTATTAAGACAAGTATTTTCATTTTAAATGAAGCAAAATAATTAGTATATTTACTCATTTACTTATATTTACATTGCAGTTGTATTACAATAGTAGTATTTCAGTTTATATACATAAAAAAAAGATACACAAATATAAATAACTGTATTAGGAAATTTCAAACAACACTTAGAGGCTTTTGCATCTGCAATTTTGACATTTTTAGTTGAAAGAGTTTCAAACAATACATGGTAAATAAAGAAATAGATCTTTTGGTATTAAATATCGATATTTTTCAAGATGATAAATCTTCAACACCTTCATTCATTCTAGACACGAAACCATCGTAGAAACACAAGGTTTCTCCTGCACTAGCTCTAATCCCACAGTAAGACCGAAATAGAACGAATACAAGAGGAAGCGCTCTTTTTTTGCTCCCATTTCTTTTTTGGTACTGCCATGGCACGAGGACAAAGGACGGTCTCCTTTCCGTCTGTCAACGGGTCATTTACAGGAACAGAGCAAGATCCGTTATCGCTCGCTGACTCTTTTGATTGCATCCAAAGCAAACATGGCTCTGTTTTAGGTCGCCGGTTTTTCTGAGGACGACATTTTTGAGCTCTGGAAGCACGTCCGCTCGCCTCGTCACCTCCCTCTCGGATCCATTCCCGGAGAGCTCCTCAAAGTCAGCACGCATGGAAGAAACCTGGAATGAATCAGCTAAAGCTTACATACATTTGCCATTTGATGTGCATTGTGCGGGAACCGTTGAGTAACCAGTTGCATAATCTCCGCCGCTTTCTCCCACAGATGCGCACAGGAGGCTCAAACACACGCTTCAGTTTCAGAGAAAAACTGGCCATATTTCAGTCAACCGTGACCCCGACCCGACCTCTTTCCAATGTTTATCGCATTCTTCATCCATTGTCCTCAACGGTTTAAATGGACAGGCAGAAAGACACGGCGAAGGCCGACATCAAAGCAAATGAAAACCACGCTGTCCTCAAATGCTACTCGGCTGGGAAGCTGGATTTAACAATTCGAGGATTCACGTTTATTTTGGTCTGCTGCGGTTCCTGTCCGCCGCGATGGGCTCTTTCCGTGGGAAGTGGCTTGATTCGGGGCTCCTGTCCCACTGTGGATTACTTCCTTTCCAGCTATTGATGACGGCTCAGAGCGGCAGGCCATCAGGGAGAAACAGCAGGCAGAGGAGCTGAATTCTCATTTAGTTATCACTCTATACTCCATTTGGGCCCACCTCAATATTCATTAGCAAAGCCTGGCCGCCAAGATCTAGTTAGCCATTGCGCTTCTGCACGCGAAGGAGGAATACCAATTCAAATAAATATATGCAAATGCGACTCAGATCGCATGATCCCATGACAAACGCCTCCAGGTGCCAGTTTTTGGCATTCTGGGAAACGGCGGTGCAGTCACACACAGCAGCTCTGGCTGTCTCGACACGCATCTAGAGGCCGCTGCCAGGCAGGTCCTCATCCAACACATAAACAAAGGAACATTATGTCTGTCAGCCTACACAGAAACATAAACAGCAATTTATCTCATCCACATGGGAATGCACATATACTTTTATACCTCCAAATTCCCCCTCTTGCTTTCCTCTCTGACCTGCATCCAACAGAAATAGGATGCGATTGATGAAGGATCTCCAAACTGGCACCAGTAAGCCTCATAAGATATGAGAAGATATGAAATCTGGGCTGAAAAAGTGAAATCATTTAAACACGTACAGTAACTAGGGTTCAAATAATGAACCCTATAATGATAAAGATCCAATCATTTCCCCTTTCTCACACCAACCCAATCGCAAAATGCCTGTCACACAGGCCCAGGCCCCTCCCACCACTGTTGATTGACATTGGTATGTTACCTTAGCCCCGCCCCTAGTGAGCTGTCATCAGTCTTCCACTGTTTCACTGTTAGAGCAGATGTAGACTGACTCCTAAGAGATTGAGGTGTTGTTATTGGATGTAATAATGAACATATAGCAGTTATCATTTACTCCCGACATCTGAGGCGCTGAAAACACAGAGGATTACTTTCCAAATATGTTTATGTCCGTGCAAATCATTTTTGATCCACCTTCACCTACAGAAGAAGTGAGTGTAAGGTTCCTTTATGAGTCTTTGCAAAAACGGCTTGTCACCCTGCTGAAGAAAGGGGCGGGGCAAGCAGAGCTCATTAGCATTTAAAGGGGCATGCACTAAAACGGCTCGCTGTGAACAGAGCTGATTCTGACAGGGTAAAAAGGTGTTTACACTACTAGTGAGACATTTTAACCAAAAGCACTGTGAACTGTGGTTACAATTATTCATGAGATGTTCAATGCATTAATGATGCATCACTATGTTTTAAAGACTTTAAGTAAAGTGTTACCAAACGTTTGAAAAGCAGTGTCATTTCCATATTAGGTTATTTATTGTCAGATAAAAATAGTACAGATGGTTTTAGATAAATCGGGCAGGTTTAATTTGATCTCACTAGGACATACAAGCTGGTTTAATGTGAAGACAGAAGATGATGACTGTCTTTTATTATTTTGTCTTTAACCCCTTAACTGTCACCCCCATTTTCGGGAAAACACATGAAAAAGTACTATACAAGCTTAAAAAGATGTAATTCAGGACATATATTAAAAAAAAATGTAGGTGTCCCGTATTCGGAACGGTGACAGTTAAGGGGTTAAGCACTGAACTCTTCAAGGACAGACCATCACATTTATTGGCGAAACTTCATCTCTTCATCTTCCAGCCAGAGAGCATCATGACCTCAAACCAGTCTCTTTCCAATGTTTATCACATTTTTCATCCATTAGTGCTGATTGTCTTCCACGGTTTAAATGAAGAAGCAGAAAGACATGGGGAAGGCCAACATCAAAGCAAATGAAAACCACGCTGTCCTCGGGAAACTAGGTTTGACATTCTGCAGATTGAAGAAGCTTCAGAGCTGCCAAGGCATGAACAGGAGTTAATCGAGAGGTTTTTATTGTGAGGAAAGAGCTATAGGTAATACAGAGTAGACTGATGATTCGTGATGACCATATAAATAAAATTAAACAAGCAAACAAACAAATACAAGTTCTTTTGAACTTCCTATTCATCTGCGAATCCAGAAAAATAAAATGTCTCATTGTTTCCACAAACATATTCAGCAGCACGACTGTTTTCAAATGTTTCTTGAGCAGCGAATCAGCATATTAAAATGATTTCTAAAGGACAATGAAGAATGGAGTAATGATGCTGAAAATTCAACGAGTCTTATACTGTATTTACACAGATATAATATGCACCGTCTGGAGGAGGACTCATGTTTCCCTGAACAGAGTTCCCTGTTTGTTTCACATGTTCTGTAAAAAAAATGTCTGCACTAACTGTTCCTAGCCATCAAAGGTGAAGCTTTCTGAAGCTTTTCTCACGGCCTGTGCTGCTTCTAATTTATGTTAAGCAACAGTTTCATCAGGACACCTTTAAAGGAGTCATACAAAGCCAATTTTCCACAAGCTGATATGATTCTTTAGGGTCTTAATGGAAAGTTTGTAATTTTGTTTGTTTTAAAATTTATCAACGATAGTGTAAAAAACAGCTCTTTAGAAATCACTGTTCTGTGTACTTCCCCTTTAAATCTTCACGAGCTCCGCTGACTCCGCCCCTGTTATCTGAGGCGCGCTCGGAGGATCTTTGTTTAGCCGTATTCATAGTGAAACTTGCTAATTAGCACATTATTAGGAAAGGAGATTTGCAAAGATTCATCAAAACACATTCCGGATGATCAAGGGCGCTTTTCCCTTCAGAACCAAACGAGACGTTACTCCTCTGCGTCTTCAGTCACTCAGATGTCGGGAGTAAATCACTAATTCTGTGTTCATTACTACATTCAACAACAAAACAGCTCAATCTCTTAGGAGTCTTGCTTGTCTCTGCGTCTCGGTCTGATGACGTCTCACTCAGGGCGGGTCTGAGGTAAGACACCAGTTCAGTCTGTGTGACACGCTGCTGTCAATCAACTATTGTGGGAGTGGCCTCTCACACCGACATGCATTTGAGAATGGCTTGATTTCAGAAGGGGCGACTTATTTTTATTAAATCAAAAGAAAACTACAGGTGGATCTTTATCATTGTAGGGTGGTTTTGTACACAAACAGCTTGAAAAAGTGCATCTAGCACCGGATGACCCCTTTAACATCATCTAAGGCCACTTCAAAGACAAGGACCTCTGTAATACAGTAGAAGCACTGTTTCTATTAAAAAAAAAAGGTTAGGATAAATTGTGTTGATGTGGATGTTTGACTGTAGAAAAAAAAATCCTCTACATAAAATATGCAATGTATTTTTACAGTTCAGGAAGATTAGATGGCCTTGAAGCGTCTGGCTGTGGTTTGTACCAGTCATTTTGTGACATTATAAAGAGTAAAACAACAATATCAGGAAAGCACATTCTCACCCAAAAAGATAAAATGTAACAAACACTTACACTGGCCAGCCATGTGTTCTAGAAGCACTTCATATTTCCAGTTTAAAAGCTTCTTTACTTAAAAATAAAGGTTCGTCATTATTTATATACTGTGGTACTTTTTACTTTTCAGATTGCGTCAAAGCAGCTTTACAGTATTAAAACGGGATATGTGTCACAATAAACTTCAGTATATAGCCAAGTGGTCAACATATGAAGTGGATCAAAAACTTTCATTAAAGTTTTCCTAAAACCAACATGCGTTCTTGTCTTAGGACCGCTCTGAAGAACTTTCTTGATCCACCTCAAATGCTGACGACTGAATATTCAGTTGGACTTCTGCACAATTGAAGTGTATTAAGTATACCAATTTAGTATTAAAGTCCAATTGCAGGGTATTTTTATTAAGTACATAAATATGTAAATGTACTTGGTGTGTACATGTATTTCCCACGCATTTATTTTTCTCTACAAGTAGTATTTTCCAAGCATGTTTCTTTATGGAACTTTATAAATGATGCTTCTATTTGGGACCAAAAAGATCCTAGAACAACATTTTAATCCTTGACCATATCTCTACTCCTATATATTGACAGTGGGAAGTGTTCAGATTAAAGGCACAACCTGTCCAGCGTATGAGAGGAAGCAGGATTAAACCCTGATGCCTTCAAGCATGACAAATCAAACTGTAATCTCACTACCACGCCGCTTCGATGTAAGATGCCTGGAGAACAGGTCGGAATTATTCACAGTAATTGGTTAATCAGCGTGGGTAGAAGACACTACTCCAACCTGAAGAGACACTTTTCACTGAAATGCCACTCAAAAACTATATCTCGCACATGTTCAGAAATCAGATTATTTACAAGACACCATCCAGAAACTGCAGGAGACTTTCAGGGGATGATGGATCCTGCACTCCGTGGGTCTCTTCACGGATAAATTCAAGTTTACACAATGCTTGATGAAAACTGATGTGTTCTTCACCATCCTCACACACACACACTGTTCACTCACACACAGACTGGTAAACACAATCCAAAACATCATAACAGATTTGTATGGCTCGATAGGAATGAACGCCCAAATTCCTCACCCAAGGTTGGACGGCGCAGGGTTCAGAGAGGCCAGGAAGAGCAGGAGGGCATTCGATACAAAAAGAGCTTGTGGATCTTTCCATGCTCCAGTGACCTCAACAAAGTCTGTTTCAATGCAAGTTTGTGTTTCTTTTGACATTCCAGACCAGAACTGGACCAATCATCTGAGAATAAACGTGAAATATATCTGTCGCAATCCATGATACAAGATTCACTCTTAGTGAGTTTCAGGGGGCGGGGCTTATTCATTCTACAGAGCATCTGATTGGATGACAATGACAAGGTATACTTGTCTGGAAGAGAAAGACAATGTTACATATTTAAAATTTTATTTGCAAACCGCATAAAAAAGTACACTATAGTTCATTTAGCGAAAGATAGACATATACATAGTAATATTACAAAATGAAGCACAATAGATTTCCAAGTCTCCATTGGTTTCACAGTAAAATTCTAGAAAGAAGACGAAAATACCAAATTTCCATATTGTAAAATCTTAGAAATATTTAGCATTTTACACAGCCTATAAAACATTAATCTGCACTATTACGAGACGTGTGGCCCAAAGTAACCTGAACAAACAGCTGCCAATGCCAAAAATGCATAATTAAGATAATAATAATAATTATTCCAGGCCCTTAACATCCAAGCATCATCTTATTTGATAGAGTTCACATGGTGTTTTGCTGAACCACTATCTCATAAACACGGTTAATATTCATAACGATATGATATATATATATATATATATACATATGCCCTAATAAAGCAGATGGAGTTGAGCATGATGTTAAACCCAGTCTCAGCAGGAGGCTGCTGTTCAGAATAGCAGATAATGTTAGTACATTTACTGCAAAGTTCTTTTGTAAGGCAATTATGCTGCCTTCAAATTCCCTGATGTAATACTCTTTCAAACTGCTAGCTGCATGCAGTCAAACACAAGGGCGTGCAAATAAATCAAATAAGAATATTATTAAAAATATATGTTAATATAATAAATGAATATTAATATTGTATAATACTGTTTATGTGTGCATTCAAAACAAGAATACTATTTTAATAATAAAAAAATAATATATGTTAATGATATAATATATACAAATATATATTTTATATAAAATAATATAACAATATAATAATAATAATATCAAATATTTAATAATATTATCATTATTATTATTTAATAATGATACTATTTCA
>JAUMHG010000054.1:1411387-1427274 GCA_032359395.1 Enteromius anoplus | reverse complement strand
AAAATAATGCACATTCTGTCCAAATGTTTGGGGTCAGTAAGATTTTCTTATGTTAATGAAAAAGTAGCTTATACTATAGTTTGTTTTTTTTAAAATACAGTAAAAAACAGTAATATTACAAAATATTATTACAGCTTAAAATAGACCTTTTCTAGGTTAAATAAACGTTAAAATTTAATTTATTTCTGTGATCACAGCTGCATTTCCAGCATCATTTCTCCAGTCGTCAGTGTCACATTTTCCTTCAGAAATAGTTCTGCTGCTCAAGAATTATTTTAACGCTATCAAGGCTGAAAAGTTCATGCAGCCTTAAAGAATAAAAGCATTAATTAATAAAAGACAAGTAACAAAACGGTACTGACTCCAAACTTTTGGATAGTAATGTAACAGATTGGTTTATTAATGAAAAATGTAGCTGATATAATGGGTTTACATCAATGTACTAATCTGTTGAACATGTGAATGAATCGTTTTTATCTTTAATGTAATTTTCTTAGTGACCTTGTGCTGTACCTTCCTCTCAAACCCATGTTAAAGCACAGCGCTCTATTGATCTCGTCTCCTTTGGATGATTCATTTTGACAAACGCTTGTCTTGCTGACAATGTGTCTTTGTAAGAGTCTGCTAATCCAGTTTGAAAAGAGTCGCTGTGTAATTAAACTGCGACTTACACGCTTTCGCTTTTGAAAGCGCAGCTGGCGGTCACTTTGCAGGTCATCCATCAGCAGTCACGACGTCTGGAAGAAGGGCGGTGAGATGCACACATCGAACAGACTACCCATGATAAGAAACAGCCTCTCAGAGCTGTGATCAAGCGCTGCCTAAAGCGCTGTCGATAAAGAGGAAAATACAGGCAGCATGGTGCAAAGCAGGCGAAACCGACGCTCAACTACAGATAATCATTACTTGTCACTCTGACTGACTTGGTTGTTCATTTTCAGTTTTATTTTAGGCCATTTCTTTTTTAAATGCAGATTTTATTTCGATTTAGCGAATATTGAAATAACTGAAAATGCAAAAAATGTATCAATTATTTTTTTAGCAATGCACAACATTATCGGACCAATATCGGAATTAGCCGATAATGGTTAAAATGTGAATATCGGCATCTGCCAATTATTATCTTGCCGATAATAGGATTATCTCAGATGTGCTCAAGGTATGATGGTGATAAGATCAAGTCAGCAGCGTGGTCGTATTTTCGGAGCAAACTTTTACCTGAATGATTGGATTGAATAGGATTGTAGCATTTAATGAGAGAATGCATGTAAAAAACAATGTGATGAAAAAAAGATGATGGGCCAAAGGCCTGTCCTGTAAAGTGTTTCATTTACTTCGTAAAATACACAAATATCACTGAGAAACTTGTGTTTCTGAATAAATCAAGCTGTATTGAGTATGTGTTGTGTTTCCTGTTTACACAGGGGGGAAAACATATGTAAATATCTTTATACATAACGATTTAATCATTAATGTATAATATCTTTTGCCTTAGACCATCTGCACATATTGCATCTTAAAATAATATTTTAAAGTTACTGCTGTGTCTTTCTGGAATAAAAAAAAAAGGCAAAGATTAATATACAAGTTGATTTATTATTATTTTCTAAGCTTTTAATGCTAATTATAAATCTCATTGTAAAATAACTTAATGTTTATTTAATTCTTACTCATAAAAAATAATTTGTTTTTAATTTCTGCACAGGACAGACTTCCAAACAAATGATAATATATCAGCATCGGCATGAAAAATCAGCCAAAAACGAGAATATCGGATATCGGCAAAATCCATTATTAATTTTTAGCTCGAAACCATTAAGAAAATAATCATTTAATATATTTTTACTTCAGTTACTTATAAATGTTCATATACAGTAGAGCAAATGAATGTAGTGCACATATAAAACGTTTTATATGTAAATACGTGTTGTATTAAATCATGTGTTTGTGATACTGAATTGACCGATTGCAGACTGCATCTTGTTTTAAATGAGTCCCGCTTCACCTGTCCATAAATGTAGAAAGCGTCCTGTGTTTCTCACAGGTGTCCCGATCGAAAGCCTGCCGCTTCATCAGCATAGTGAGGAAACACCTGTATTTTTGCAGTGTGCAAATAAACATATGCAACTCATGTTTCAGTACGGGATCAAATCACCGCTTGAAGCACCAGTCAGAGGGAAAGGTCAGATATGAATAATTATGCAACAATGCCTTCTTATAGGATTAGACCACACAGACTCGTGAATAACAGTGAGACGGATGACGTGGAGTCATCGCTGACCTCAAACCCGGAAGAAGAGCACTATTTTCTCTTAACATAAATAATAATGGACGCTTAGGTTCAAAAGCTGAGAGAGATGCACTATAGCTAGTGACAAGTGTCTTGAATAATGGAAGAACGGTATATGAGACGAGGAGAGGAGAGACTCACCAGGAATGTTGTGTATAGTGATGGCCAGAATCAGCAGAACGATTCTCCTCCAGCTACTTCCTGTTTGAGCGCTCACTTCCTGTGCTTTAGGACTTACGTCCTGCTCCTCCATGTGGCTGGGGTTGGGGCCCCTGCGTCTCTGATACACCTCTCCATTCTCGATTTTATCTAAAGGAGGAACAGGAAATGTCATCTTCTGGAGAACAGCACATTTGAATTATGCAGTGAAAGAATCAATACAACAGCAATTTATTAGTCAGTGTCACAAAACCACATAAATCAGGGTTTAAACGCATTTAGAGACGCTGTGAACAGGGCTGTAAACCGGAGACATTAAAATGCCTCGTAAAAGATGACCTCTTGAGGTTAACCATCAACATTTTCTGAAGCAATTTCTGTCACTGACCATTTGTTGAAGTCACATTTATTTTAGATGGAGTTTAATGCGATATAGATTGCTTCCAAGCAACGCCACAGACAATAACAGTGATAATATACATATAAATATAAATATGCATATACATAGTACACACTGTCTGTGTGTATATATATATATATATATATATATATATATTATAATTTTTTTATGTACTTATAAAGAGATTAAGTTTATTTTTTTTATTTTCAAAAAATATCATTTTAATTTTGCTATCATGTTTTTATTATATTGCTTATATAATAAGTTATATTATTTTTACGTTTTCATTTATTTTTTTTCTAATCAAAACAACCCAACTGTAGTTTAATTAAGATTAATTAAAGTTATCTGGGGTTTTTTTGTGCAAATTAATATTTAATATACACCAGTGTTATAACATTTTATTATTATTATATTTTTTTTTTAATTAAGAAACAAATTCATTTTTATCTCTTTTTCTATTCAGCTCATTTCAATTCAATTTTGATAGTATTTAAAACACATACAGGTATGTGACCCTGTACAACAAAACCTTGAGTGTCCATTTGTACATTTATTAAATATTATTTCCATTGATGTACGGTTTGATCGGACAATATTTGACTGAGATACAACTATTTGAAAATCTAGAATCTGAGGGTGAAAAAAAATCTAAATATTGAGAAAATCTAAATGAAGTCCTTGAGCAATGCATATTACTAATCAGAAATGTATATATAGGATAGAGTTTTTATATATTTACAGTAGGACACTTACTAGATACATTTATGGAGCATGGTCTACTTCATACCCAGTTACAAATGTAACTGTTGTTTTTGTTATTCATGATAAAAGCCAATGAACTGATCAAATAAATGAAAAACCAATCAGCTGTTTGGTCTTGGATGCTGATTTCAGTACAGCCAATGAATCAACCTCACGCCTCATTACTGTAGTCGACTTGTTTTCCCATGCATGATCAATATGAAGACGCTGTTAATAATCAACAGAAGGAACGTCTCTTTTCAAAGCTTTCATCTCCTCACGCACCTCTCAAACCTCGCACTGTATTTATCCCTACTTAAATGCCAATCGTCAAATCCTTTCTTACCTTGAATCATTATAAAAAGGAGGAAAAATGATATCCGGAGCGCATCTGAAAGTCACACCACCAATTATCCGTCTCTTTAGAGCGCAATTATGAATGCATGCAGTGAGAATTAACAGATAGAAGAGAATGACACGGATGACCCTCACTAAAACACGTCTGTCTCAGCACGCAGGAAAACACATAATCAATGCAGATTACTTGGGCTGAAAGGCCATGAAGAGCACATCCGTCATGTGTGATCACCGCAGCACACGCACTGAAAGACTGCTCAGATGAGTTTAATTTCAGTTTAGTGACAGAAGGATGGCATGTGACTTAATTATGAGGCATGGACAACATATGAAGAGGGTACCACCGCCAGATCTAATAGTTCTATATATTAATAGTTTCCTATTCAGCAAATGCTTCAAAAATGTTGCACAGCTATTATATATATTTGCAACTCTTTACGACCCTGGGCGATCTGTTCCACGCTTGCGCAAGCTCAAGACACTATTCAACTAGCCTCAGCTCTTAGACAAGTTTCAGCTGGCATGATTTTAGTTAGTGAGAGTTAAGTTTTGCCTGCTGTGTCTCCAAGTCTCCTACTGCACCGCATCATCTGTTTATTAATGAGATGCAAGATCATTATCATTAACGGAAGCAAATAAATAAATAATGAATAGTGACACAGCACATCTGGATGCATTTTATTTGGCTGGAGCGTGAAGCATGCCACAGATGAGCGATAGAGAAGATATCCACACTGACAGCTGAATTAATTGCAGATGAAAGCCTGAGAGACTCCAAATGTCAATAATGTGCTGTAAATTTCTCAGGTTGGCAGCCACAATATCTCTCAGAATAACTAATAATAACACCCCTAAAAAAACGCTGCTTGGATGTTGCAATGAAATGCCAGATTTTGATTTGATTGTGCATCACAAAGACGCTACAGTAGGTTGCTGTTGTGTGTTTGTCTGAGCCATTTCTTCTGAACGGCGTCTTGATATGACTAGTAAAAGTAATAGCACACCCTTCACAAACTGTGCAAATTGAGATATCATTCATGTCCACAGCTCGCCTTGGCAATAATTAGTTGCTTCATGGATGGTACCGAACAGAATGCACTCAGGAAAATAAAAACGCTGCCGTCTCTGTCAGTAACACACACACACACTGATTCTCAGAGGACACTGAGACATAGCAGAACAGCTTAATAAGCTTCCAGTCAATCCATGCAAACACAGGCCTGATACTGTCTACATCACTTAAACATCAGTGTGTGGCAAAAAAAAACAAAAAATAAAAAAAAACCTGTCTTCGTCTCAAACGTACGATTACTTAAAGGTCAGAACAGCGAGTCTATGAAGACCAAGCTGCTATTTGTGTCGATCAAGCTGTCTCCACGGGCGCCTGCTTTTCTGTTGATTACTGCTTGTTTGCTGGATTTCTTGACAATATGCTAATGTTTGTTCTGCAGCTACATCCCATATCGCCCGCTGATTTGCATATACGCTCGGCCTGGCACCAGGAGGCTGAGCCTGTCTCCAGCAATCAGTCATTCTCAAAATAAATCGCAAGTACGTGATATTAATAACTTGTTGGCCTTGAAAACTTTGTGATATT
Organism: Enteromius anoplus; assembly: GCA_032359395.1. Lineage (NCBI taxonomy): Eukaryota > Metazoa > Chordata > Actinopteri > Cypriniformes > Cyprinidae > Enteromius > Enteromius anoplus. The sequence goes on along the minus strand of JAUMHG010000054.1, from coordinate 1,421,727 downwards.
ACGGTGATTCAAAATAGGTGAATTCTATGGGATTACGTGTTGAACTGGAATTTATTTCTGTGATCAAAGCTGGATGTTCAGCATCATTACTCCAGTCTTCAGTGTCACATGATCCTTCAGAAATCATACTAATATACTGATTAGCTGCTCAAGAAAAATTTAGGATTATGATCAATGTTGAAAAAAGTTGTGCTGCACAATATTCTTGTGGAAAGTGTGATGCACTTCATTTTTCAGAATTTTTACAGACCGAGTAGAAAGTTCAATAGAGCTAAAAGTCTCAAGTAACACAAATGTCTTTAATGTCACTTTTGATCTATCTAATATACAAGCCCGTTTCCACTGTATAAAAAATAAATAATTTTTATTTCGTCCTTTTTTTTTCCTCGCAGAATTGTGATAAATAAAGTCAGAATTGCGAGTAATTAAGTATATTGCGAGATATAAAGTCAGAACTGCATTTTCTGAGATTTAAAGTTACAATAACCTTTTTTATTTTTTATATAGTGGTGGAAACGGGCTTCTAATTCAAAAAATGTATTGCTTGGTAGCTTTAAAACACATGAAATACAGTGCATTAGTCATATTTTACACGTGATCTTTACATCAAGGCCTTATTGCTTTGCATAGAGACTCAGCCCAACGTCTCTCCTTTAGTGTTTGACAGAATACATGAAGTGGCATGAGTTTGATTGATGTGCATTTACAGATATAACACATTAGAGTCTGATTCACGAGAGATATCAGCACCCTCTACTGGCCGGCTCTGGGGCATCTAATCACATGCACCTCTGCTTCCTTATATTTCGCCCCAAGTCCCCCATCGTATGCAGGAGATGTCTAGAAATGAAGCCCAGAATTAACTCAAAACTCCTCTGGGCATTGACTGTAACACTACATTTGCCACTGAATATTTCATACCAGCTATGAGCTTGCTGAGCTTTTGTCTGCGAGAGCATGACCCATTTATACAAAAGCCACATATAGAGCCAGAAAACCACACACACACACACACACAGCCAGAGATGATCTCGAGACCTCCAGAGACAGATCTTGTCATTAAATGTAATATAATTACAAACATGTTAAATATATATAAAAGAATAAGGGGGAATATTACATTTTATTGTGTTTTAAATAAAACTACCAAAAAAATACAAAAAGTAAAAATTAGTAAAAGAATATAAATAAATAATAATAAAAACAGGGGAAAAAATACATTTTTACTGACAAATGTGCAAAACCTAGGACATTGGTACATGAAAAGTAATCTTGGTTGTCTTGGTAACCGGCTAACTTACGTTTCTGTAGTCCTGTTGTTCAGCTGTCTAATACTGTGATCGATGCAGCTTGACTATCATTACTAAAACAAATGAGATGTTTAACGCAGTGTTACGTATTATACAGTGCTGACGTTCACAATGTGTGTAGAGGTGAGCCTGATTCGTGTACAAAAGCAAATTGCGAGCACTTTCCATGGTACTGCGTGCTAACTTGTTTGACGTCTTCTCTCAGAAAGCATCCCTAGTAATGTCAGAAAGTGTAGCGGTAGACCAATCATAAAGGACTGCGCCACCTGACCAATCACAGCAGTCAGAGCTCACGGGAAGGCGGGGTTTAGACAGACTTTTGAACGCTGATGCTACAACACCATAACCTTGTACAGATAGGAAATCATTTAGATTAATCCTTAAAAACATGTTATTATTATTATTTATTTAAAGAAAGCACTATACAATTTATCAGCACAACCTTTGCATGACCAAATGCTTACAATTAGAAATGTACTTTGTAAAAAGCAGGTTTGTGGAAATCAATCATTTCCGTCTTATTTCTGTATCAGACTCAGCCACACGTCACCATAGAAATGCTCAGGCAGCGGTCGCAGGCGAACTCATGCCAGCACGCGGCTTGCATAATCATGCTTACATTCATACTGTATATTCATCATATGTCCCAGCGTGCATATTCACAGAATCCCGCCAGCAGCATATGTGCTCCATAATTAATTTAAACATTTACAACCTGCCTGCATCAAAATGAAAACTGAAAGTGCCACAACCGTATTTCTAAATTGTAGTGTATCATGGTTTCCACAACAATGTTGAGCAGCACAACGGTTTTCAATATTAATAATAATCAGAAATGTTTCTTGAGCAGCAAATCAGCATCTTGGAATAATTTCTGAAGGATCATGTGACGCTGGAGTAATGATGCTGAAAATTCACAGAAAAAAATTACACTTTAACAGATATTCACATAGAAAACAGTTATTTGAAATTATAAAACTATTTCATATTTTTTGTGTATTTTTGATGAAATAAATACAGTTTTGGTGAGCAGAAGAGACTTACACAATTTACGTTTTAAATTGAAGATGCTTAGCTGTACTAAACATAAATAAAAAATGGTTTTAGTTTTCAATAGCAAATAAATAAATAAATAAAAAGGTACTTACTAAGTCCTTAATAATTTAATAAGCAAGTAAATTAATAAATAAATATCACTGCTCACCAGCCTAAAAGATTCTAAAAGATTCGACTAAAACAAACACACAAACAAATAAATAAATGAGAACTTAACTGGAAAGTCAATTAAAAACTCATTCAAAGCCATTTATTATATGCATTAAAATATCCTGATGCATTCAGCATTTCACACATTTATACACAAATGCTTTTCTCGGTTTATTTCTGGCAGCAATAAACTTCTTGTCGAAACAGAACAAACTGTTTCGTCTGATTTTCCAAAGCTGTGTCCAGATGCTAAGCCCACCAACAACCAATTAACCTCCAGCGGTCAGCGAGAATGAGGCACAGCTTTTGTCGCTCGATGCTTTATCATGTAGCATCTGGTCAGAGAACGGTCACGTGTCATTGACTGCTGTACGTAAGTCCACAGGCATGAAGACACTCTGAAAATCATCTTTTATATTTATGCTGGATTAAGTGAAAACGTGTTAACAGAGGGGTTCAGATAAAATGCTTTACTCCTATTAAATGACTAAATACTAATACATATTTAAGAGATAATAAAGTAATGATAAAAACTGGAGAGCATACATAAATGATCAAATAACTGCAAATAATATTAGCAATATGGGTCTTTTAAAAGTTCCTCTCAGAAGAAAAATACAGTAAAATAAAATTCTGCATTACATTTATATATTTTTTAATAACCTAGATATATTCAAATGATCTTATTTCATACTTTTACTATTGTTGTTATTATTATTTTTATTAAGAGTTAAATAAAATAATAAAATTATCAAATTTGAATAAAAACTAGTATTCAATCAAACACCGAAATTACTAAAACCTTAAAAATAAAAAGTTAACAGATTAATCTAATTTGAAATATTAACAATAAATATAAATGCATCAATGATACTAAAACAATACATCTCATAAATAGGCCTATATGTTAAAATTAAAATGTAAATATGTATATATATATATTTTTTTTTTTATTTTTTTTTTTTTTTTGGGGGGGCAATCCCACACAAATCCCACAGCAACTTTAGTTTTGATAACATGCATCACCACTTGGAATACATCTTTCATCACCGGGGCTTATGATAAAACCATCATAACACCTCAATAATTTGCCATCACAAGATCCCATCGGTTTAATTAAAAGCACACGAGACCATTATTAAAAATGTGATCGGCAGGTTTCCTGTGATCTCTGTGAAAGAGCTGCTTATGGCCAAAGAAACCCACTGTAGGGCTGTAACACAGGACAATCTGGACCGTCCATCAAAGGCCAGCTCTGTCCTCAAGCTGAGTCAGCTCCTCATGTAGGAGTTTGTCCCTGCAGGTGATGAAACACAGCTACAGTATGGCCATCACAACCACACAAGCCATTCACATATACTCACGTTTGGTCAAACTACTGTTTTGAAACAAAGAGGACTTCAAAGGGAAGATGGCCAACTATCAGCTTCGTGAGTCATTTCAGTGCCAGAACAAACAAACTCCCAGTCCTCACTTTTCCTTAAAGCTTAGCATCAACTCACAAGCACAGAACACTGATTACATGATTAAACTGAAAACGCAGGAAAGAAAAGAAAGAATGTTGTGCTATTCTTCACAAAGGATTTAGTTGCGCTAAAACGCACTACGTTAAGGGGTCTTATGATGTCGCTATAAAGAACATAATTTTGTGTATTTGGTGTAACGCAATGTGTTTCTCCTCTTATTTTAACATGATGCCGGGTCCTGACGCTATGACACAAAAACAATACAATCTATTACAAATGAGGCAGAGGGGACATACTGTAATTACTGCTTGTAATCACTTTTTATGCATCGCATCTTGCCTCGTAAACATAACAGCACGTCTGCATTCGTGATCGGAGAAACAACAAGCACTACCCTTCACTGCTCAAAACTCCTGTTTGAATAGTAAGTGCCAGCTTCTTTTAATAAGAAAAGCTCACTTTCTTAAAGGTTGTGAGTCGTCAGCAGCAGACTGTTCTTGCCTCTCTTTCTAGTCTCTGTGCACAGCCAGCATAGATTGCTAGATTTGTAGTCGCATCCTCTTTTGGAAGCACAAACAAAGTTGTTTCAGTTTCACAGCGTCTCCAGAGCATGGCGCCCGCAGCAACGCTACAGCAAGAGTAATAGCATACAGTAGACAGGTCATATCTCTTTGATTTTGATTTTGTTACACTACAGAGAGAAAGGAAAAGTTGAAATCGCATCATATTTAAAAGGGTTATGAGCTTATAACATAGCAATGTGCAAAGAAACTGCATGAAATTAAGCCATTATATAGCAATAATCTCTAATCATAATTTGTGTGAAAATGACTACAATGTGTTCATGATTCACAGCCAACAGTGTCATTTTCCAATGACTGTCTGTGTTAAATGTTTTCCAAGCTAGTAGCAAATGGCTGAAACATACTCCACTTTGTTAGGGGCATTTAGTAACACGTAAAGTAGATATCAGCCGTGAAATATCAATAATGAATCTGAAAATACTGTCAACAGCCAGAAAATAATCTAAAATGTATTTTCGGTGTTATAAAATGGTTTTAAATAAAAGAAATGTCTATGAACAAACCATTTTTGACTCATTTTGAGAAAGCAGCCTTTAAAGACAAGTGTTCTAATTTAAATTGAATCGAACACTCGAATGTATTTTTCTCACTAGTCTGAAACAAGAAACAAGAAGCAAAATAGCTCAAAATCCTAAAGTGCTCTATTATGGATTTTTGAACATGATCTTTCATGCAGTGCGTGACACAGCTCTAAGTGAGACATCCTGCAAAGATTTCATAAGAAAGTGCACCGTGTATAAAGTTATTATCTCTCAAAATATAGATATAGAGACTCTGAATCGTTGAAACAAGTCTTTTTTGGGTTGTTTTTTTTAACGAATTGCATGCATGTCAACCAGTTGTTGGGGACTCATAAAACCAAAATATGAACATTTCAGATTTCAGGTTATGCCTGGAGTTATTTAACACTGTGTTCGACAGGATAAGCGTTCCTGGTCCATTCTTACTAGGCGCCTCGTTCTGTCTCACCTTGAGCGTTCATGACGACTCTGTGTGTTTCCAAACAGACGAAGCCCTGCTGCTGTAATGTGAAAGACGCAGCCAAGTTAGGACAGAATCAAACCCTCAGTGATGGAGGAGAGACTGAGAGATAATGCCCGTCTATGGAGGCCTGCTGTGTTTCCTGGCAAAAGCTCGGCTGATGAGCGCCGCCTCCATCTTCACCTTCAAATACTATCTCACATAACAAGCAGGAGCCTCGGGGCCGAAGGGGTTTCACAAAAAAAACAGCAGCACATAATAAGCACTCACGCAGAGATATACAGAGCTGATATTTGCGATTAAACACAGAAGGGCTTAAATCATTTTCTTTTACCAAATCGGTTGCAATTTAGTTTTCCATAACCACTTTCCTCCCTCTCGCTGACCATTAGAAGTAAACAGACTGTTTTGGGCTGATGTGCGTTTAAAGTTTCAGCTGCATGTAAACACATTCTTCACATTTAGACTGAAGAACGGCGCTTTGGTTACAGCCTGCTGGTTTACTGTCTGACTCAATTTAGTTTTAAACAGCTAGAGTACCATTTTCAACAACAGCCTCTTTGATTCTGAAAGTATGTGTTCCTGTTTTGTACACATACAGTATATGCACGGTTCAGTGTTTTATATACTGTATATACACACACTAACATTCATTACTGGAGTAATGATACTTTGTATCACAGGAATAAATTACATTTTAAAATATATTCACACAGAAAACAGTTATTTTAAATTACAGTTTTTTTCTGTATTTTGAATTAATAAATGCAGCTTTGATGAGCAGAAGAAACATCTTTAAAAACTTACTGACCCCAATTTTTTAACAGTGGTGTGTGTATATATATATATGTCAAAATGTGAGCATCAATAAAAAAAATTAAAAAGTGATTTTATGTTGATAAAGAGCACATTAAATGTAAGTAAATTGTCTACTTTAGGTAGGTTACAAAAGGTTGCAAGTTTTGGAAAATAATATGTCAAGATTTGGTTGAAATAATGTTACATTGTCATTCAGTGTAACACAGTATTTATTTAAAAAACTCTTGTACATACTATAATTTGATTGTGTTTTAAATACGTAAACATCTTACTAACAACTGGGTCAAATCTAGGATAGTGGTAACTTTAAAAAATGTTAAATTGCAACTAATGCAGTAATGAATGTACTAATTTAGTCATTTGGGAAGAGGTGTCGAACTCAGCTCCTGGAGGATCGGAGCCCTGCAGAGTTTAGTTCCAACCCTGCTCCAACACACATAATATGCAGTTTTGAAGGACTTGATTAGTTTAATTAGGGTTGCATCTAAACTCTGCAGGGCTCCGGTTCTCCAGGAGCTGAGTTCGACGCCTCTGAATTAGGGTCAAAGTAATTCATCTGTAATTCATAATGTGTCATAAATAGATTTTTGTTGTAAATATGCCTGACAAGATTGTTACACCGAATGACATTTTGGTGGTTAAATTTATTAAATCAAGGGAATATATATATATACACACACACATACATTTACAATTAATTTATTTAATTTAAAATTCATTTAAAAATGTAAATAAGTACACAAACATATAATCTATATTTTGAAAATATTTACATGTACATTTACATTTATATATTTATATTATTATATTTTATATATAAACCTAGCATTTTCTTATATATATATATATATACACACACACACACACGCATGTGTAATTATATAAACATAATAAATATACAAAATACACTCATGTATTATGACACCACTAATTTCTATATGTATATTCTATTCTATAATTTATTATTATTAGTAGTAGTATTATACTTTCATTCATCTTCAGGACACAAATGAAGATATTTTTGATGATATCAGAGAGCCATCTATCCCTCCATAGACAGCAACACAACTGAAATAAATGTATCAGTAATAAAGTCCATGTGACATCAGTGGATCAACTTCAGTTCTGCAACGACAGAATACTTTTTTTGCACAAAGAAAATTAAAATAACAATCAGTTTGGATTACATCAAATACGTTCAAGCTGTGTTAAGCATGGCGGCACACACAAGTCTTAGTAAATAAGAGGTAAGAGTAAATGATGTAATTTACTTATATTTTACTGATGTATTTACTTTTTCTTTCTGGATCAGGATCATTTCATGTCTATGGAGGGTCAGATAGCTCTCTGATATCATCAAAAACATCTTCATTTGTGTTCTGAAGATGGTCGTATAGGTTTGGAACGACATGAAGCTGAGTAATGAATGACAACATTTTCATTTTGGGATGAACTAACCATAATTTGCTTGTCTTATTTCTGCTAGGGCGCTTGTATTCCTCCTGGTATTACCCCTTGAAACCAGCAAGTCGAACGAATTTATCAAATTTTTAATGCCTAAATAAACATTTAAACGTATCATATTCGTATATGTTTTATGCATTTGCTGAATGCTTTATTTGCCATTCATCATATTTAAAAAAATAAAAATTTAACTGGATAACTCATCAAATGGGGGAAATCAGCAAACCTCTGCCTAAAACACATGATGGCCAACGGCAAAGACAAGCAAAGGCAAATGTTGCTTTTATCCCCAAGACATTACAGTAAGTGCAGCTACGTGCATGCGGCAGATTTCTGGGTGCAGATAAAGCACAGCGTGTCTGAGTCGTGCTCGCAGGGCCCTTCCAGCACTGCATCTGAATCAACAATAGAAATGTGCAGTGCTGAGAAACACGGGCCACGGATGAACCTGCAACAATTCACACACACACACAAAAAATGGCAGAGCGACATCTTCACTTACACACCCCACATTTCTCTCTCAGTTCTGATCGTGTCTGAAGATGATGTGTACAATGATGGCTGGAAAGGAAAAACACCCGAAGAAATCACTCGAGAAGAAGCCGTTTTATGCAAACGCTTTCTATGAAGCCTCTATATGAAGGCTATCCATTATATAAGCACTGTATTACAAAAGCATTTCAAACTGCAACCGCAGTTATAATCATTTTATTTAGTAAAAAATCTCAAAACAAACTAATAGCATTCTGTATTGTGTACATCTTGATGTCTACATGTTCTCAGGTATTTTGAATACCTTTCTAAAACACTGCATATATAGGCTTCATGGAAACTGTTAGAACTGTTCGTTGACTTTTTCCTGTTTGAAATCAATCAAGCAGAGCAGATTTGAGAGAAAGCAAATCCATCACGCTCTTGCAATAGCAGGACAGAAGATAAGAAAAGCTTTGTCAGACGCTTAGCTCTCCCTCGGACCCTTTGTGTGATCGTGGGCAAACACAGAATATTTGCAAAGCTGAGGGTGAATTTACAAGCGGTCTTAGCTAACAGATAATGAAGAAACAACACACACACACAGCTCACTCTTATCACCACACACACCTGAGATTCTCCCTCACACACACACACACACACACACACAGACTTCAGCACATACTGTGAGCACTAAAATATTATAAAGCACACAGTTTTATATGACTTCAAATATATATATATATAGACTGTATGCGTCGAAATTAATGATCAAATCAATGCCTTTTGAATGTTTCTGTTTAATAAAACCATTCAAGTGCAAATAATATCAAAATAATTTTAATAAAACATACAAAATAAGTCAGAACCTGTATATAGTCACATAGACATAATTATACCCTTTGGTGCATGGCGTCTACTGCAATGCACCGATATATTTTCAGAAAAATGTAAGAAAGAAATCCATTTATGATATCCTATTTACATTATTCTTTTCTTCTTCATGTACATCACAGTAATGGAGGCAGCATCATTATAGACAGGGCTCTTCTATGTGTTGCTGCCATCTGTGCTGTACATTTAAAAGAAATGTCTTTTAGTTTATATTTATATATACATGCATTAATGTTTTTTTTATGACAATACAGAGAGCAATGTGTAACATTTTACCAGATTTACACATATTCACTTCATATTTGTTTCCCACTAAATAAAGTCATTTCACTAAATGTTTAGATTTTGTCAAACTGTTCACTCACGATTTTTCTAGCTGCTAAATTATCCACTAATCTAGTTTATAATAGTATTATTATATATATTTTGATATCATTTGTTATTTTCATTCAAATGAAGTTGTCTATATTCAGTAGACTGTGTTTAACACACAAAAGAGAAATTCTACATCGACAAAAATGCACTGGTATCAGATCGGATCAGAATCGACTGAATTTTCTGAATTAGATTGGATAAAAATAAATAAATAAATAATAAGAATAATAATAACAAATACATTTAAATAAAATCAAATAAAAAGTTCAAGAAAAGCTTAAATACTATATAAAAAATAGAAAGAGGTCAAAATGTTTGGTTTTCTATTAATTTTTTATGAAGTTTGTTGCTCATGCAACCTTTTTGACTAAAGTTTTAGACATACTCTGTAAAATATTTATAAAACATGATTTCTGTGTTATGTTTGACTGGACCGGACTTTTTGGACACATAATGCAATAAAATATAATCTACAAAACTAATAAATACTTAATGTAAACTAAGCAATGACTCAGTATGTGCAAGCTAACTTGGATGAGTGTGTGTGTGTGCTGGTTTATGTGGTGTATGAGGACACAAATGTGTGTAATAACATGGGTATGACATAGTTATTACAATATGAAGGTGATTTATGAGGACTTTTTCAGTGTCCCCGTAATTCAAAACGCTTATAAAACAGACTAAACGGTGTTTTGTTGAGAATCTAAAAGTGTGTTGTGTTTCCTGTAAGGGGTAGGTTTAGGTGTAGGGTCAGTGTAGGACAATACCAC
>JAUMHG010000054.1:1335542-1382284 GCA_032359395.1 Enteromius anoplus | reverse complement strand
TATTATTTTATTTAGTTTCATTTTATTAAATTTGTTTATATCTTTTTTTTCCATAGTGATATATATATATATATATTAAAATCACTGTGAATAAAAAAGAAATAAAAAAAAAATTAAAAAAAAAAAATACTATATTAAGCTTATTTTACATTTAAAAAAATATTTTTAGCAGGTAAAAATAAAACAAAAATTATTCCAGCATTTAATAAAATACTTTTTCAGTCTTTCTACTTCAAAGTTGTATGTGTTTCTTGCAGCTTCTTTAAAAATAATGGTTACATTTTGCAGCAATTTCGGAGTTATTTTGTCTTTCAGTATTGTTATTCAGTGTACATTATAGACTGAAATCAATAACAGTTTATGGTTGATCAAAATCCCTACATAAAAGCTAAGCTTCTATGAACAAGCTGCAACCGGTCTTTAGAAATTATACCTATACGTCCAGAGTGCCACTTTATGATAATTGCTCATATTATTATTAAGTCTTATGGAAAACCTTCGGCATCTGTTTTGTTCTCTTTGAGGGCAAAGCTGTTATTAAGGTTAGTGCAGGACTTCTTCTATAATGGCACCGTTTCACCGCAGTGAGAATAATGAACCCAACTTCACTGCACATTTCAGGTCAATTAAACGCTGAGGTTTTCTAAGAGCTCTGTTATTTATTTTCTCGTGGGAAGGGGGTAATTATTTCATTTTCTTTCCACTGGAGGAAGTGGTTTGGCTGAGCAGGTAATAACGTCCTTTCTGGAACGTCCAGACAAACGAAGCGGCTCAGTTAATGGCTGATTACTGACGCTGTGATTGAACAGAGACTCAGAGTCCGATCGATTCACTGAGAATTAGAGACTCAATCTCAGGAGCCCGGCTGCCTGGGCAGATAAAGCTGAACCTGTGCTTCAGTTTATTCACGCTTTCCAGCATGACTGGGAATGACCCAGAGATTAAACTCGTGATATTGGAGCTCAAAACTAATTTTATAACCAAATCTTGCTCAATCATATTTTTGGTAATTATTTTAATGAATTCACCTATAAATTATTTATCATGTATTGTAATGTATATATATATATTTAAAAAATGATTATTATTGTTTTTAAAATGTATTTAAAATGCAACAAATAGACACAGATTTTAAAAAGATTTGAAAAGAGCAATATTTACAGAAAAATGTAAAAGTTTAAATTAAAAATGACAAAAGCACATAAAATTAAGAAAATAACCATAAAATCACCAATTCAAGCCTACAGTGTGCAATAAAATACTTAAACTAAACCCAAATAGTACAATTAAAAATAAATAAGAAAAAATAATTAAAATTTAATTAAAACCAAAATAAAAATAAAATACTTTACAAAATATTTTGCAAATATTAATAAATAAAAATGAAAACATTTAAACACTGAAATCGAACAACATTTTACAACTTATTTGAATTATTATTCAAAAATATAATTATATTCCTTTATAATTATCTTTTGTCTACATGAGGGTTTTTTGTTTGGTTTTTTTAACTCTCTTAAAAAACTAAAAATTAAATGAAATGTAAAAAAAAAAAAGAAAATCATAATAAAATCAAGTTGAGATTCACATTCACGTAAAAACAATCTGGTATGACTTAGTGGTGATATAATATTTTGACAAGGTTTACTCAAGTCACGCTTAAGACTTGACGTAAACGAATAGCTGTGGACTGATATTAAAACACAGCTCAATCCTATTCATAGTACAAACAAAGTTGCTCAAAGTTGTTTGTTCTCTCTCATCCGCCTCTCAGAGTGACTTTGAAGCACTTTTAAGTCAGTTTTGTACAGCAGTCCAATTACGGAGCCACAGCTAAAGCCTAATTACTTTTCAGCAGCTCAAGGAACATTTAATCCTTCTTGAAAACCCCTTTTCTGTGCTGCAGAATGAAGGAAAACTCATTAATTAGCCTGCCTTCAGGTGAAGACACTTTCTGTCCTGATCTTAACACAATGTGCCGCAGTGTTTCCTCTCACTCAGTTATTCAGTTTGAAGCCCATCACTGACATGAGTGACAGCCTTCCCGTCTGTGTGTGTGTGTGTGTGTGTGAGACGCTGCAGTTCTTGAATCCTGGACCTGAAGAAATACTGAAGCCCTGCTTGAAGTCTTGTTTACTTGAACAGAAAAGCAGCAACAAACTCAATTATAATGCATCATAATGCATTCTGGTCTGTTTTGAGCCAGGAAATATATATAAAATTGTATTAAACCTGCTTACAGTTTAAAAGATTCATCAATCAGTTATTTCTTTCACATTTATTTATAAAGTACAATATACAATTATTTCAAAGTGATTTTAGACTATCTATTTAACGTCTGTGAAATACATCCAGTCTCTTCTCAGTGTCTCTCACCAGAATTGTCGTTGTTTAGGTGAACATGAATTATGTGTCTATTGACCACAAACAACAACTGCAGCACAACAACTATTATCCGTAAATAAGATTTTACGCAAAAGTTTTATTTGAAAAATGTCAACTCTTGTTATTTTGATGTTCTGTTAGAATTAAATAAGTTAAAAAATGTTGACTTTTTGAGAAATTCCAAGGAATTGAATGAAATGTAATGCGGATCATTTTTATAATAAATGTTTCTTTGTTTTGTAACACTGAAAAACTCACATTAAGTTATGAAAATATAAGTATAAACCACAACACTTGTTGTTTTTAAGTTAAATAAATGTATTTAATTTATTTGGGTGCTACTGCAAATATATATACGGGTTATAAAGGCTGATGAAAACATCAAACGAGAAGAAACTGATCAGGGTAAAACAACACAAATGTTTGCTGAAGGTGCTGCAAGTGATTTCAAGCGTTTTAATAACAAGAAAACGCCCTCGGTCTGAAATCTCACCCTTCAGAGACATGCTGGAAGACCTGAAACACTCCTGTATTTTAGACGATATCTCATAACTATTATGTTTGGAATAAACGAAAGAGTAAACATATAAATGGATTGAACAAAAAGAAATAAAACTGATAAAGAAATACATAAATGTGTTAAATAAATATTGCATCAAATATATAAATAAATAAAGTAAAAAAATTATAAATGAATAAATATATGTTAAAGCATTTATATATTTATTAAATAAAACTAAAACACTAAAAACACAATTTAATACAAGGTAAAAAAAAAATAATAATAATAATAATAAAAAAATCAATTTAATTAAAATCTTAAATTATTACATGAATGTACTGCATGTAGTCATAATTGTATTTGATAAATAAATGTGTCTCACAAATAAATTATTTAATTATTTAATTAATTAATAAGACCTCCATTAAATTACTAAATAAAAGCATTTAATAAATAAACATTTTAAAATTAAAGCAGGGGATTGTTAACATTTCAATCCAAATATTGAGGTTGAGGATATAACGTAAAGATTTAAGTTGATGCTTTTGACATTGAACTGTAAAATAGCTCATTAAATCATAAACTGGCACGCAGCCACTAAAAACCCTTCGAGAAGGAAAGCAGCCAGACACAACAGTCTGAAGAACAACAAACCCAAAGAAAATAAAGAGACTTGACTCCAAGAGGAAATACTAAACTCAACAGCTGCTCAAATGTAGATTTATTGCCCTCTCTCTGAATTTCATTGAATGACGCATACAGTTTGAGTAAACGTCCCCAAAGTTACTGAAAGTCCAGCAGCGTCCCTCGACACATGAACAGATCTGAAACTGAACACGAATTAATCATTCGAACTGTCCGCGCTTTGCTTCACAAAGAGAAAACGTCTTCAATAACAGTGTAAACAGACGAAGTGAATTACAAACATTCAGAGCGACTGCAGCTTGGATTTGTCTACATGTTTAAAAGGGCCTGAATTAATATTTCACTGTTTTAATTTTACAGGACATAATAATCCTGATCATATGCCTAAAAATAATTAAGCGTGTCATTTATGGATTCCTAGTTCAATAATGTTTCCACATGGCTTCCATTGTTTCAATAAATATCTTAATTTATGTGTTTTATGAGGACACAAATTTGCATAATGGCATGGATATGACAGCTATTACAATATGAAGGTGATTTTCAGTGACCCCGTAATTCAAAAGGCTTATAAAACAGACTAAACAGAGGTGGGGGTTTTTTTGAGAATCTAAAAGTGTGTTGTGTTTCCTGTAAGGGGTAGGTTTAGGTGTAGGGTAAGTGTAGGACAATACCACATACAGTCTGTACAGTAGAAACACCATTACACCTATGAAGAGAGAGACCCCAGAAAACACGGAGACACTACATGAGTGTGCATAATATATATATATATACACACAAAGCACTGTGCAAAAGTCTTAGGTCATTAGTATTCTCAGCAACAAAAAAGTGGTTTTAAGTGGGTTATTTCTATCTTTTGCGGTAGCGTGTCAGGTGGAAATATCAGTTTCCATTCCATTTTTGTCATGAATTGTAAGAATGCAGTGAGATTATTGTCTGACAACAGCCAGCGCTCTGATCTGATCATCATCAGTCTGTCTGGAATCACAAACTGAGACAGACTCAATCCAAGATGCTATGACAAAGCTATGACATTTATTATAATGGTTTTATCTGAAGATTGTTTTAGGTTAACGTAAACTACAAGTTATTTTGAAGGTTAAAATTAATAGCTTTGTAATGTTGAACGGCTAATAAATGATTAAATAGATACAATATATTAACTATATTTGTGTGTACTGTGTATATTTATTATGCATATGAATGCAAACACATGCATTTATATGCATTTTTTAATAAAATAAATAAATGTATTTATATGTAAATATAAATATTTTCAAAATATATGCTGTATGTATACAGAAACACAGTGCAGTGATATTTTGTTCCTAAATGAATCAGCGCTTCTGAACAATATGATTCAATGACTCACTCATCTCGACAATCCCTTCATCTTTCATTTTAACACTTTACATTATTTATGCAATTGTATTTACAAATGCAGATTCTGCAAAAGTAAATTTCGTTGATCCTGACTTTATTCGATTGGGAACAGCCTATAATGTCTATAAATTAATTTATGCATCTTTATATGAAATAAACTTTATATGAAACTTAAATTGAAGCTAGCTAATATCACCCCTTTCTGGAAAAGTGAATCATCACAGGGAATATGACGGGCCTAAACCAGAGCAAACACACACCCAGCGAAATACGGTCTAATTATCATTATACACGAAATCCAAGGCACTTTCCTTTTTTTTCTTCTAATGGGATGCTCAGAAAATTGGCCTGCCAAGTCTCAGTGGGTTCATATTGAGATATAAAGCAGTCCTGAGAAAAAGGTGAGGATGAAACTAATTTGTTTTTGCTGCAAGAAACCTCAAGCACAATACAAGAGATTCATATAAAAAAGAAACTCTAGTAATTCGTTTAAAAGATGAATCTGT
This sequence comes from Enteromius anoplus, assembly GCA_032359395.1. Classification (NCBI taxonomy): domain Eukaryota; kingdom Metazoa; phylum Chordata; class Actinopteri; order Cypriniformes; family Cyprinidae; genus Enteromius; species Enteromius anoplus. The sequence continues at coordinate 1,376,860 of JAUMHG010000054.1, read as the reverse complement.
TGTCAGTGTTGTGGATGAGCAGTGGATTTAGGACTTTTTTTTAAAAGATTTTTGGACTGCTTTACATCCCAATTCTTAATTACTTTATATCACTCTTCACTTTCTGTCTAACAAAGAGCCAAAACACACACGCAGCAACTTCCAGTGATTACAGCCATTAATCTTCAGCTGAAAACAAAGAGCAGAGCGAACAAATGCTTCCTCTAAACACATTTATTTCTGGTGACGACTATTGTTGAAAACATCACCCAGCTCTTAGAGTTATAATTGACCACACAAATCATACTAACAGCCCTTCAGCATTTCTTAAAGTCTCTAACAAACAGCCTGTCCAGATGCCATCACCATCCCTTCGCTGTAGAAGCAGAGAATGATCTTCTCAGGAATATTTGCTCTTGGCAATGTCATGTCATGGTGCCAGAGGCTGCGGCGTTTCAGAGACACAGCTGCTCGAGGCAAAGCAAGAGCACCAAACTAAAGGACAAGAGCAGAAGAGGACGAGATCCTGGAGGAAGGTGATGAAGATGAAGACTACAGCGATGTAATTAATGTTTTCATAAGAGGAACACTTACATTAACTTTTAGCCAGAATAAAAAGTTTCAAGCCTTACAATGTGTGTGTGTGTGTGTGTGCGTGCCTGCAAAGCTACAGTACTGTTAATGGTTTATATATATATATATATATATATATAAAACAAACACACATATTATGTGTATATATATATATATATAAAGATATATATGCTGTTTGTATGTTAATATATTTATATATAATATAAATAATACAAATATACATGTATAGACATTTTCAAAATAATTAATATTTTTATTATTGACTAATAAAAATATAGAATTATTGACATTTTTGCCGATTTCTTAAAAAAGAAAAATAAGTATAAGTATTCAGACCCTTTGCTGTGACACTCATATATTTAACTGTCCTCTGACTATTCTTCAGATGGTTCTACAGCTTCATCTGAGTCCAGCTGTGTTTGATTATACTGACTGGACTTGATTAGGAAAGACACACACCTGTCTATATAAGACCTTACAGCTCACAATGCATGTCAGAGCAAATGAGAATCATGAGGTCAAAGGAACTGCCTGAAGAGCTCAGAGACAGAATTGTGGTAAGGCACAGATCTGGACAAGGTTACAACAACATTTCTGCTGCACTTAAGGTTCCTAAGAGCACAGTGACCTCCATAATCCTTAAATGGAGGCAAAGTGACCCGACGGAAGCCTCTTCTCAGTGAAGACACATGTAAGTCTGCATGGAGGTTTAAAAAACACCTGAAGGACTCCAAGATGCTGAGAAATAAGATTCTCTGGTCTGATGAGACCAAGATAGAACTTTTTGGAGAAATCATCTCCTGTCCAAAACAGTCCCAACAGTGAAGCATGGTGGTGGAGCATCATGCTGTGGGGGTGTTCTTCAGCTGCAGGGACAGGACGACTGCTTGCAATCGAGGGAAAGATGATTGCGGCCAAGTACAGGGATATCCTGGACCAAAACCTTCTCCAGAGTGCTCAGGACCTCAGACTTCCAACAAGACAATGACCCTCAGCACACAGCTAAAATAATGAAGGAGTGGCCTCACAACAACTCTGTGACTGTTCTTGAACGGCCCAGCCAGAGCCTTGACTTAAACCCAATTGAGCATCTCTGGAGAGACCCACCAACGTTTACCATCCAACCTGACAGAACTGGAGAGGATCTGCAAGGAGGAATGGCAGAGGATCCCCAAATCCAGGTGTGAAAAACTTGTTGCATCTTTCCACAAAAAGACTCATGTCTGTATTCGAGCAAAAGGATGTTTCTACTAAATACTGAGCAATACTTACAACCATGTGATATTTCAGTTCTTCTTTTTTAATAAATCTGCAAAAATGTCAAGAATTCTGTGTTTTTCTGTCAATATGGGGTGCTGTGTGTACATTAATGAGGGGGAAAAATTAACTGAAATGATTTCAGCAAATGGCTGCAATATAACACAGAGTGAAACATTTAAGAGAGTCCGTACCCACTGTATATATATATAGATATACAGTATATGTATACATATATATATATATACTTTAAGAGACAAACTGTCATCAAGTACAAATATATTTAAACGATGAAACACTCTCCGTCTCTGCACCCCGAGCAGAGTAATAAAATTACACTAGACGACACCGAGGATTGAGTATCATTATACAAGTTCTCATTATGTAAGAATTTGTAATGACTCAAATGTCTAGAACATGGGGGCAGAAAAAAAATCATTTAAACCACTTAGTAGTTTGCTGGATTTTCAATTCCAATCTACAGCACATGCATATTTAATGACATTTTTCCATCTTCAATGAAAGACAATTTTTCTAAGCCCTTCAAGCGAGTAGAAAAGGGGAGCTGTTGTTTCTGAACATTTGATAAGGATTCGGCAAATCTGGTGCTGCACTCAAATACTGCAGATAATCAAAACGGGGCAGTGTAATTAACTCTGAGTCGCAGATAGAACACAAAAATCTATTTTTTTTCTTTCTTTTTTTTTAAGCCTTGCTGACAAGTTTCCTGAACAACAAAGCACATAACGTGCTCCTGCCTGCCCTCACTGAATAAATATTTCATTGGTAAAGAAAAAGAGATGTGAGGCAAACACACCATGAGGATATATCGCAAATAGGGGCAGAAATGATGGACATAAAGCAAAAAAAAATAGCGTAGAGAGTTTCTTACCCCTGCGGCGAATCCCAGACTGCCATCCAAGACCCGCTTCTGTGAGGAAAAAAAAGATACACTGTTAAAAAAATACAAATAACAAGCAATAGCTGTGGTTGCCAGATATTTAAAAATACAGTTTAGGTTTTACAGACTGAAATTAAATTTACTGTAAAACTTGTATATTTTATTTACTAATATAACGTTAATATATCAACCTAAAGACTACCAAAAATGTGACAGTAAGAAATGATGTCATGAACATTCATTTAACAGCATAAAGCACGTAAGTGACATGCAAAAACAAAGAAAAAATATTGTAATTAAAAAACTAATCATTAGTTGTGATTGCTTAATTTAAAACAAATTAAATTATATTTTTCACTTTAAAAAATGCTATATTTTACTATAAATTTACATTAAATATTATAATAGATCAGGGTTTTTTTTACTGTATAAAATGATTTATAGTGGTTGACTAATAAAATTACAGTAACACACTTCAATCTAAATGCACCCTGACTCTTTTAAAACTACAAAAATGCTAAAAATTATAATATAACTTATAATTATAATAAAAGCAATATTTTTTTTCCCTGATTTAATGTTAAGCCAAACCTATTTCACTTGGAGAAATATTAACTAAAATCTCACCCACAAATTCATTAAGTCATAACTTAATCACTAAAAACAGTACATTCTTCATCATTTACACAGAAATTGTATTTATTATCTATTCCTTTAAGCTTAGCTCTATATTATCAGAAAACCCTGACTGACGTGACCCGTCTCACCTGTCCGCTGGAGAAGACGAAGACGAGAGCGGCTCCAGCTGCGGTGAGGCCCCAGGTGAACAGGGTCCCCAGCAGGGCCTGAAGCACAGGACTGACGCCTGCGATCATGCTGCCTGTAATGAAACACAGAGAGACGGAGGATGCAGTTTATTCCTCACACAGACGGGTGTGAACCAAATCCTGTTTATCCAGGATACCTGCAAACACTGTGCATTAAGACAAGCCCATTTAAAACCATTATGTTCTTTTACAGCTAGAATTACAGTTCAGTCAATAAAAAGCTATGTGTATGTGGTTTATAATTCCTGTTTAATCTGGAGCACAAAACCAGTCAGAAGTAGCACGGGTAAATATATATAAATATATCAAAACTTAATGTTAGTAATTAGTAATATGCATTGCTAAAAACTTCATTTGGACATTCATTTTGCACCCTTAGATTCCAGATTATCTAACAGCTGTGTCTCAGCAAGATATCGTCATGTCCTAACAAACCACATAGCAATAAGAAGCATATATATAAAAAAAAAAAAAAAAACCATTTATTTTATAATATATGTGGGCTAGACATTTCTGTCAAAGTCTACTTCAACATAAATACAACAAAATACAGCGCTATTTAATACAGTAAGAGACTGAAAGACTCCTGCAAAGTTTATCTACTGAAGACTTCTGCTGCATTTAAACACGCCAGTATTTCAGAAACACTAAATAAATAGCCGATTTGTGCTTTTTTGCGCGTCATTTCATTCATTTTACTGCTGCGGAACACTCAGTTTACTATTAAACCAGTCAGTACTTACTGTTTACAGACACCAACTGAACTGCTTCACTTCCTGCTTCCCTGTGTACACGTGTCTGTGTCACGGTTGAATCCCCGCCTCTCTTGAGCTCCTATTGGTCCGTTTTACACGCAAGCGGAGTTTTAAAGTGACCACGTCAGCCACGCTCCGCCATTTACCTGCTGAATAATGATGTGAACAACGTCACTAGCTACATATTTTTCTCTATTCAAGTTTATTCTGGAAGGATTTGGAAAGTAACATCAGAAAATATAATATAAGATATTATATAATAAATAAATTATGAATAGCCCACATTTAATAATAAATATAAATACATAAAAATGCCATGTACTTCTTGATATGATTATCTATACTGCTGTATACTTTAAAAAATAAATAAATAAAATGAAAAATGAAAATAACACAAATATTATTTAAGCACGTTTTACAATAAAATACCATTTCAGTCTTTCCACTTTAAATGTCTTAGCTGCCTTTCTTTTTTTATTTATATATTTTTTTATTTAGTAGCAATAATTTACTGAGTAAAGTAAAACAACATGTAGTGCAGTCTATACAGAATAATATTATTACGAAAATAATAAATAAAAAGGAGTGAATATAAATAATTGTATTAATTTAATATTTTTGCATTGTTTCTTTTTATTTAACAAAATAAAATAATTATAAAAATAACAATACATTTCTTCAATAAAAATCCAAATAATAATACAATTAATAATTGGAAATATTTGGAAACGTTTGTATTAAGTAATGTATTAACATCTGGGGGGTGAGTCATTTAAAATACATTTAAATAAACAAATACATAAATATTTTATTTACTTCTTGATATGGTGATCTATGCTGCAGTATACTTAAAACAATATAATAAATAATAAAAAAATAATGATAATTATTATTATATAAGTAATAAAATGAATCAATTTAATTCTGAGTGAAAATTGTTTAAAAGTAAAAAAAAAAAAAGTAGTTTAGTCTATGCAGAAAAATATTAATATTACATAATAAATACAATTAATTGAATCTGAATACAACTGAATTAACAATATAAACACAATAATTATAAAAAATAACAATTAAAAAATACATAAAATTGCAAATGATACAATTATTGAAGAATTAATTTTGTGACATTTCATTTAATAATTTTCTGCTCCTCTGACAGTATTATTTTGTATTCAAACCATGCGCTCTGGCACTTTCATGACACTTTTATGTTTAAGTGACTCGCGTTTGAGCCCCGTTCAAATAATATTCCAATCCCACAATGATACAATTTAATACTTTTTATATTGCATTATTTCTTTAATAAACCTTTTCTTATCTCTGGATTGTTATCTTTTCATTTTTGTAATGTGCGTTCTTTAATTAGCTCCTTTATATTTCCTCTTCAGTTATTACTCTCCTTTTATCTCTCATCTCTTTTCTCATTTATTTGATCAGATTACTTGTTTGATAGCGACATCTGGTTATGTATCCAACGCTGCTTCTCGTCTCCTTCATGGTGAGAGCAGACTGTTGTTCATTCATGACAATGTGATTCACTAACCATATGAACTTCTGATGTACGTGTCTTTGAGTCCATCGAGGCTGTTCAGTGAAGTATGAAGTTTTTAAAATAGCTTGGGACCACAAACTGAAATATTAAAAACGACTTCCATCAAATGAAAGATGACTATATTGTGACAGAGAGATTATATTGGATTGTAAGGTTACAATATAAATGGTAAAAATGCAGAAATAAAACATCACTGAACTTTACTACGGCCATGTGCATTTGAGATGTGTAATTCAGCTTAAAATGAACAATAAGCCATTCGAAATTAGATCAGAGAACAGAGATGTATGGAGGGCCAATTAGTTAAAATGAAGTAATGAAATAAATGTTGAAATATACAAGAGTTCAATACTTTTAAATGCATATTAAATGAAATGCAGAAAATAAATGCAGAAATGCAAAAATAAATATATATTTATTTATTTATGGACGTATTCACGTATTTAGTTATCTGCGTATTCATTTATTTATTTAATAAATATATGTATTAATTTATTTAAATATTCTTATCTTTATAATAAATAAATTATTAATTGATTGATTGAAATGATAAAAATAAATATATACATACTAAAATGAATGAGTACATAAACACAATAAATACATTCATAATGAATAATTTAACTAATTATTAAACAGATCAATACATATTCCATGAATGAATAAATATTGATATATTTTTTTATGCATTTCTGCATTTATTTATATGTTTAATTATTTCATTATGTATTTAACAATTTATTTATATATTCCAACATTTAATTTTGAGTAATTTGGCCCTCCGTAGAGATGAAAGATAAAAGGGGGGCGATTTCAGTAAAACTGAAAACAGAAATAATGGAACTAATTAAAGACACATGCAAAGGTAAAAAAAAAAAAACATGGAATACAGAGATGCACCGATGAGAAACAGGTTTTTGGAGGTAAGCTTTCAAAACATTTTGAATCATATCCTAATTCTTCTTTCCCAAACAGTTAAAATACTTAGAAACCATGATAATTGTAAAACCGGTATGTTCCTTGTTAAGAGATACAAGAAAACTCAAGCCCAGAACAGTGAAACCAAATGCCGACCATAGAGATTTATTGGAGGGGTCTGGATACCTGTCTTCGAGTCACTTGAGGCTCTTTAAATCTCTAAATAAGCTCAAGGCATTTCCAAGTTTACAGTAACATGCCAAAGGAAACTTCCAAATCCTAGGAATGATTTCATGGAATTGAGAGTAGAGCGATCTCCAAAACAATCTGTATATTGCATAACCACACGTCCACCAAAACTGTGCTTGTCAGTGAGTATATAGCCCGCTATATAACCATTACCTCCCTCAGTTACCGTTATCCTGGGAAGTTCACTGTGAGAATTGCGGCATTCCAGCTATGCATGTCAGAGGAGGAACAGGACTAAGGTGATCGCTCATTGCCCTTTTATCTGCAACCGTTTCCACCCACCAAGGCATTGCGTGTGATGAATGATTCACTGACCAACAAAGACAATCGGCGAGAAATATAAACACTGAAGGGGGGAACGCAGCACATTAAAACAAGCAGAGGGAGGCCAGATTCATCACTCATCCTTTGGGAAAGTGGGTGGCCCAGAGGGGAAGTTGGGGGTTGATGGGCTCAGATTGACCCCCCACTGAACTGCGAAAAAAGGGAGGAAACCGAGGGGTGGAGAGAAGGAGGAAAATGAGAGGGAGTGTGAAAGAAAGAGGCTGGATGGACCTTCTGACAAGAGTGTTTAGTTATGAAAACAAAAGTATTGTAACAGATGGCACCCTAGAAACCTCTTAACAGCGGATTGGAACGAGCCGGCGCAGCTAATCGGAGTCAACGGATGACTTTAGACACACACACACACTCTGGGCGCTGCTGGGGGGATATATAAGATCTCACTAGGAGGGTCAAACACCCGCTAGATTTCTGCTTTGGAGTCTAGATCTCTCAACAAATACCCAACCGGTCGTTTGAGTGCCAGCTCTTTTGGGTGAAGCTTGTTTTTCCTCCACGCTTGTGCTGAAGTTTCTTCAAAGACCAACTGGGGAGGGTCTCGAGATGGGAAAATAAACCAGCTTCAAGAACAAGGTGGATGCAAACCTGTGGAGATCAAGAACACATTTTTGGCAAGATCTGATAACGTTTGAACTTGTTTTTGAGCAGAACATTTCTGCAAGGACTACAAACCATTTTTTAACCAGAAGTTAACCAGCGAGATCTATTACATTTGAACATCTGCAAGAGCTAAAAACTTCGGAAATATCTAAGACATTTGTACTTCTTAAAGGATCACAAACCCTTTTTGACCAGACATTTCATCAAGATCTTATACATTTAAACTTCTGCAAGGAATACAAACCATATTTTCCCAGAAATTTTAGCAAGTTATAGTATTTAATTCAAACTTCTCCTGCAATGACTACAAACCATTTGAAACATTTTAGCAAGTTCTAATACATTTGTAAGGACTACAAGCCATTTTTGACCAGAAATTTCATCAAGATCTTATACATTTGAACTTCTCCTGCAACGACTTCACACCATTTTTGAAACTTCAGCAAGATCTAACACAGAAATGGAAACCTCAAGACCTTTGGGAATGTTTTACGACAACGTATCGATCGTAGATCTGGACAGCGCCGCGATAAACAACGTCTACATCCGGGAGGACTTCGATGCGTTCAGCGTCACCATGGCCGTCTTGTACCTGGCCGTGTGCATTGTGGGACTGGCCGGGAACTCGCTGGTCATCTTCACCATCCTGAAACTGGACAAAATGTCTTCGGCCACCACCGTCTACATTTTCAACCTGGCTCTGGCGGATGGACTCTTCATGGTAGGACTCCCGTTCATCGCCATCCAAAACTTCCAGGACCAGTGGATCTTCGGAGACGCTGTTTGCAAGCTGGTTATGGTTCTGGATGGCATCAATCAGTTCACAAGTGTCTTCTGCTTGACGGTGATGAGTGTCGATCGTTATATGGCTCTGGTAGACCCTCTGCGCTTCGCTCACTGGCGGACACCAAGACGAGCAAAGATTATTGCTGCATTAATGTGGTTCATCTCTCTGTTTCCCGTGATTCCAATGGCTATTCACTTTTCTGCCAACTATGGTTTGTGCACAGTTGACCCTCACGTTGCGTCAGCCTCCTGGTGGTTGGCCTTTCTTAGCTACACATTCGTCCTGGGCTTCGCCTTGCCGTTCACCGTAATGATTGTGTTTTACACAGCACTTCTAGTGACCCTGAGAAATGCCAGGCAGCAGATGTCCTCAACGGAAAGTCACAGGTTTGAGAAACAGGTTACTAAGATGGTAGTGGCCGTCGTTTCGGTGTTTGGCATCTGCTGGCTGCCGTTCTACGTCTTCAACTTTTGTTCTCTGCACCAAATAGACCCGGTGCTCGATTTCACCCGTGGCTTTGAGTTTGTGGTGCTGCTGTCGTACTCGTGGAGCTGCGCCAATCCAATACTCTACGCGTGCTTGTCAGAAACCTTTCGACGGCATTTCCACGCCCTCCTCTGCCCTCACAAGAGCTCACGGACACCCTGCGACAGAGACACCGAGGGGTTTGTTTTGCAGGACACCAATGCACAAAGCATGCTGGCTTAGTACGTCTTTGTTGCAAATATTTTAAAGGGTTTGTGTTGCAATGCATACCCGCTTTGCTTGTAGTACAGTCCGCGTTCACTTTTGTGCAATAGAGAAAAAGACACGAGCAGACTGAGGCGTCATAAGTGTTGAGTGGAAGTCGATAACTCACACTTTGCTGCTGAAATGTTATTCCAAGTTGTTCGGTTTCCGTGCAAGAGGAAGGGCCGTGTTGTAAGGATGATTATGCAATTTCTGCCCTCCTGTACAAGTGCTGTCAAACTGATTGTGGACTTAGGGATGATGTCATGGTTGTCATGGCATCCAGCTTGGACCAAATATTTGAGGATTTTTGTGTGACTGTTACTGAATGACACATGAAAAAGGAATGTTGCTGTGGATGTGTTTAAAAACAGTTGATAAATATGACGTTAATGGCCAACATATGTTTAAATAACCATGTGTTATTATATAATCTACACAGGGTATATATATTTGATTTTTTAATACATGTTATTTTATTATTATTTTATTTTTTTTGCTTTGAAGGAATTATGCTTTGTAACTTTGATAATATATTCTGAACTGATGATTCTGAAATTCTTTTTTATGATTCTGCTTTAATGGCAATATTTTACTTTATTGCATGTATAAAATATTTCCTTATAATCATCCAAAACATTTGTGTGTGTGTGTGTATTACATTCTACATATAATTTATCATTGTTCATGCATGTTAAAATTCACAGCTAATGACAAAGTGTGTATTTGTTCAAGAAAAGGGTATGCATTATTAAAACATTTATGTATCTGTCAGCACCTCCTTTCAGATGTTTTTTTGTCAAAAGAGCAAGTTTTCTGATTAAAGTTTAAGGAGAAACCAACATGCATTCAATCTGAGCTGTTCCTGTTTCAAATGGATAACCGCCTGAAGATAAAAACTCAGGTTAGTGTTAATATCTTGACAGAAATGCTTGGGAACACTTCTTCGTCTCACATCTGGCACACATTTGAAATGTTATAAAGGTGCTGTTTTCTAGGCAGTCAAGGTGCAATACAAGCCTATAACATACCTCTCCTTATTCCTGCATTCATGACTTTAGCATTAAAGCATTCTCATCGAAATAAGGGAACGAGCACACACGTGTATAAATGCATGCATACTCACAAAGACCGATGCTCCCTGACATCCTTTTAGAAATAAATAAATAAATATGCATAAATGTATTAGACAGGATTTGGTGGGAGACGGTATACTTAGAGCACTTAAAATGCTTCATTCCCATGTACAAATGTCTAAGAAATTTACCTCTGACATAGAACAGATGCAATCCAAGCTCATCAGATCTTCCAAAAAAATATGTAGATACAAAATTAGAAGGTTCGCAATAGCTCTCACGCACATTTTGTACCAAAACAATTTTAAATAACATCTCTCAGGAGGTTATGGGATCACGTCCCTCATTACTCTGACAAAGGGCAGCATCTATATTGTGCCATAAGCATCTAAACAGAAAATTATTCATTCAGAATTGGCACTAAAAATATGAAACACAAATGAAATAAATCACTTGAAATTATAGCAAATACAATACACGTATGTATTTTAAAATGTCCTAAAATGATGTGTGTTAGCAACTAAACACAGTTTATTTCTCAGTCCTGGTTCTGTATTTTTGTGTCATTATTGTCCAGACACTTTTCACTTTAACCATGCATTTATATATTCAGTTAATAGTTCAACATACTCTAAAAACAACAAAACTGTCCGCTAGTTCAGCTGTCATTTGTCTGTCACTGATGGCCCAGACTGTCTAAAAGGTTTCATTTATTGTTCCCCAACCTTTGGCTTTGTGCTTTAGAAAACATCCTTCCTAGCTCGGCTATTTGACTATAATCATCTATCATCACTAGTTATCACTGTGCATACACTGACAAAAGCTTTTAATTGGACCCTTGGGCATCACATGTCCGGTGCAAGCCTAGGTTTGTGACAATGTTGTAGGAAAATAATGAATAGTGTAGTTATCCTGAGGCACTTATTAAAGACAGTAAGAGACCAAAGAGCCATTTATTGAAACGACAGTAACAAACTGCTTTATTTTGCATTCATTTGACCTTATTTCTGTAACTAGGTTATTCTAATAGACTGTGTTCCACATCCTTTAAATAATTCAATAAAATGTACACATTTCATATTGATAAATGTTGGTCAGCTTAAAACATTCAAATGTAGGCTATAAATAGAATTTGACAAAGTAAAGGACAAAGGCATGGCGAAATGTTTACGATACAGTTTTAATGAAACCTTCACATAACAAAAAAAACGAGTTGAAATCCGTTTGAATAAAAATCAGCATCTGGGACATAAAAGTGGCCAAAGTTAAAGAAACACAGAAATGCTTTGCTTTCTCATTACTAATGCATAATCCTGTCTCTTTGAACCACACACCAACCTCACAAACACTGGAAAACAATGGATTTCCTCTCACTGCTGCCCTTTTCTTGAAACCTGGATTTCATTTAAAACAGAATTCACTTCAGAAAGCAATGCAAATATCCGTTTGGTTAGAGCTTCATAACACTGGGATACACAAAGTTTGGCTCACACATAAATGGCTCATCGTTTTAATAAACCGCTCATCACTTTGACTTATTTTACCCTTTCTTTAAGCTGAGTCTGTTTATTGTCATTACCACAGTTTACCTTTCATCAAGGCTTTTCATGACTTATCTTCCATTGACCTTTAACCCCATACATTCTCAGTTTCTGCTTTTGTTGACTAAGTGCTGTCAAAGGTGAAGGCCCACTGGTGTATTCGCCACTCTCTTCTGTTTTAGAATAAACAATTTCGGTTCTGTTCAGCACAAGATACTATAACTAACCTCAGTATTCATGCAGCCTGAATTTCTACTGAAAATGACTTAGAACTGAGTTCCAGACAATTAGTTTCGCCACTGTGCCTTTAAGAAACACACCTCTCACATGAATGCTAACTGCTCTTTTTATTTATTTATTTTGGACTAATCAGTCAAGGTTAACTTCATTCATCTTCACCCGTTCAGTTTTTGTTTTTTTTACCCTTGTTGCTGTATTTGAATAGTGATTGTCAAACAACATTTTGGCTATCTCTGTTTTAAGCTAAATCAACATGGCTGAAGAATACAGAGTTAATTTACACAACAATTATCAAAAAACATGTTTTTTCATGGTACATTCCAATTGTTTTCAATCAAACTTTTTGACTAGGTAACAGCTAGCTAACACAATAAAAAACATGATTTTTGAAAATCATAAGTTTTTGGACATAAACTTTTCATGGGTATTTTCACACTTGTCTAGTACAAATATATCACTATGTTTCATAATTACAGTGTTTATGTTTTTCTTTATTTACCCTCCAAAAATGGAAGTGAAATGTGACAACATGCCCCTTACATTAACCTATAACATTTGAGGGGCACGTTGTAACATGACCATATGACAGCTTAAAATGTTATTTGATCTCATGAAAAAATGTATCACAAGACTTTGCACGTGAAAACTGTATCATATGTACGCCAACAAAACTGCCTATTATAAGCTATGCACACAAAAATTTTAACACGTTCGTATTATATGCACGCCAAAGTCAATTTCTGCGTATCAATGGGCAACCATTGCATGTTCCCTTCACTAACAGACTGCCTGTGTTACAACCCAGCAATATAAAATAATCAATTATAAGAAGTTCGATAACGGTTTCTGAACGATAACTTTTTCGATACCAATTTTATAAAATCAGTTTTAACAAAGTGACATTATCTAAAAAAATAGACATTTTCAGCTTGTTGACATTTATACAGTTTGAAAACCTCATCTCCTGGAATATATCCAACACAATAAATCAGTGCAAATTAGTTTTAATAAAGTTCAGATAGCTTTCAGTTTACACATCTGTTATGCTATCTTTAGACTAGTGCATTATTAATAGCCTTATAATTTTACCCCCTCTGAAAATGGTGTGTATTTAATTTTTTAAGGCATAAAACATTTGTCTTTTAATTCCTAAACATGTAATTGTATTGTTGGAAAATAAAGGGGATTTTATATTACAGTTTAAAACACTGAAGAAACACCGTTTTAATAATGTTTGTTGTAGCCTATAATGTACATTCTACTGAACAATAGTAATATATTTCTGCTGCCATGTCCAAACCCAACTTTTATTTTGATGGTTTGCCATGAATATCTTTACAGTTCTGTGTGTACATGATATGAGGATAGATTTACCCAAATGCTCTTGAAGTAACCCTCGGAGCAGTTCTGGAGATGTTCTTCATGTAGTTATTCGGTCGGGACCTAAAAAGTATTGAACTCGATACCCAGCCCAAGGGTTAGTGATAAACTTGTACACTGACATTAGCATGTTTTATTCAGGTGTCAAAGTTGTGCAGAATTGAAGGAAAGAACCTCAAAGACAGTGTCAGAAGGAAGCTGAACAGGTAAAGCCTTTAAAACATGCCTCATCAATAAAACATTGTGCTGTCAATACTCAGTAAGCTATGCAAATCTGAAAAGTAAAAAAATAAAAAATCTTTTACTGGTTTGAAAACCACCTCAATCTGTATTTTAGGGTTTTAAAAATTCCCTCATGTCTGAATTCAAGATGAAGGGGTGGTCTGCTGCAGTGTTTTCTGTCATTAGAGACTGTCATATAAAACACACATTTATAAGAGCTTCTTTTTTTTAAGTACATACAATGCATGTCACAATTAGTGTAATTCAAGAAGTATTTTTAAAAAAAGCTTTTCTTATATATATATATATATATATATATATATTATCTTAAGTTGTTAAAAATTCCATATCTTTTGTCGAAATATTTATATATAGGTAAATTGTATTTAGAATATTTATTTTTTCATTAGTTCTTAAGTATTTTTATCATATTGTATTGTTGAAAATTGTATTTTTCTTAATAAAAATATATTACATTTAATTTGTTTGGATGGATTGTTGTTTTGTTGTCTACTGGATGTTTATATGCGTTCATTAGCTGTCTGTTTGATGTCTAGTCTATTTTGGTGCTATTAGATTTTCACTGACAGCCCAAATTTTGCCTTGATTTAGCCTAGACGCCTGAGCTGTGTTATAACGGCTAATAGACGTCTTTTAGACGCAAAATTGCTTGCTTTGGACTAACCCTGCTTGATTTTACGCCTCGCGCTCCCATCCATTCACAACAGCAGGCTATACACCAGCCTCTTTAATCTCCAAGAATGTAGGGAAGATACGATTTCTCATGATATAACTCATTTAAAGTTTCCGAATCCATTCCCACATGCGTTTATTTGAACCAAATCTAATTTTAAGCATTTGACCCCTGCCATATTTCCGTATCCTTATCAAGACCACACAGCAAAAACAACTGAATATAGCCCTTCACGTCGTGTAGATTAATGCATCTCGCGCGCGGAGCGGGATATATCAAGAAGCGCAGGAAGCGCGCGCTCAGTGGATCAGCGCGAGGAGCTGTACTCGCGCGCACGAGGATCTCACTGACATCCTTCATCTCTGACTGAAATTACCAAAGGAATTCGACCGCCGCCTTCGAAACCTCGCTTTCATGGCTTGAATCGTATCTTCTGTGAAGTTTAAGTGCGTCTTGTCTATTAGCAAATGTTTTAGTTTATTTTCTACAGAAATAACGATCGTTGGTTATCTAAGGAGCACTGCCGGTGTCCTGACGCACGAGCGGACGCGCGCGGGCTTATCAGGAGGCGTCAAGTGCGAGCGCCGTTTATTCGTAGTTGGATATCGCACTTGCGCGCACACTTTTGCGGTAATAATGTGGTGATCCGTGGAAACATGCGAAGCTGACATTTTCCAGGAATGGATCTCCAAAGGTGCCCAAAAACTACAGGTAAAGAAGTCAAATGAAACGAATCGGTGCAGGGTTTAAAATTGTTGATTTGTGCTACATACTAATTCACATGGCATGCAGTTCTGAGCATCTGATGTAAGATGTAACTTTTTTATTTCAATATAAAAAGCATACGCTATAATAATGCAAATTATTAATAGCCGTTTTAGGCAGAAAAAAAGATGTTGACTTGTCAGGTGGCGGTTTCAGTTAATACATAACTAATTTTGTATCTTGATTTCTATTATTTTACATAATTTATGTCGAGTAGCCTACTGTCTAAAAAACGCAGGGTATATTTATTACGGACATAGTGGGATGTTTAATTAGCATCTTTTTAATTGCTCAATTTAATGCATTTAAGCGGACTGATCAATTGAGAGCCTTTTTAAGGAAACTCTAGGGTTTGATTTGATCTCAGCTGGGTTTCTGTAGTGCTGTTCTTTCTCAGTTTAAGATGGGATGAAGTCAGGCACGATTCGGATGGATCTCTGTAGTCTAAACGACTGAAGAACACTTCACTTTTATATTAATTCATGCATATAACGATCGTTGGATGAGCTGTACAGCCAACTTAAGTCTGCATCGTTTGTTAGATAATCTCTGTGAAATCAAATAGTTGTGCTGTTTGCCCAAAGAAGATCAATTGAACCAATATTTGCCAGGGCAAAAGTCAATGAGCTGTAGAAAGCAGACAGACAAGGTAAAGTCCTTGTTTACTCAAAGTTGCAAATCAGACCTGTAAGCAGAATTGACAATCCAGCAGCGTGTGACCTTAAAAATTGCAGGGCAAGTAAAACGCATGACTTCGGATTCCTAAAAGGGCTGTTTACATTTAATCACTTCATCCATTCTGTTATCACCTATCCGTATTGCTTTTATTTGTATGTACTTCAGGAGGACACATATAAATCCAGTCTACTGTTCTCAATATGCAAACATATCAGAAAAAAATATCATTTTCTGTTAGCAATAATTGGTTGAGATTTGTGATGGCTGTATCCTTGATTGCTCACTGGCGTGTAGGTTGCATGTAACTTTTGTATGCTGATGTAAACCCATTCGGGGCAACCATTTACACTTGTATTTGACTGAGATGCATGAACGGATCAAGTGAAAACACCCATATCAATTCCAAGAGTATGCATTGCATGAAATGCCAGTTTCAAAGATTTTGTGGTGTGCATTGAAAACCAAGACTGAATTCAATGATGTGGAAATCAGGGCTACAGTTTACCATTAATGCACTCAAAACAATTATGATGTAAACACTGGTGTTTCTTTGATTAGGTTTTACTTCAACCAAGACAAAAAAAGTGGATGTGACATTTCCAAAATGACAATCTTGATTGTTAACTCATATTTCCTTGCACACAGGTTTTGCATTAAACTGCAGGCTCTATCTTCATACTCCTTTTCCTGGTGAATAAACACTACAAAACACTGCCAAAATGGACCCAAAATGGACGTTTATGCCCAATTCCAGCATGTCCCTCCCTGACCGCCTGCTCAATGACAGTTTCTTCCCCGGGAACGAGTCTGACTTTGGTCTGGAGATCTACCCTACCAATACCACCCACCCTGGCTTCGACCAAACCAGCTCGGCAGTCATCACGTTTGTGTACTTCGTCGTCTGCGCGGTGGGGCTCTGCGGGAACGCCCTGGTCATTTACGTCATCCTGCGCTATGCCAAGATGAAGACCGTCACGAACATCTACATTCTGAACCTGGCCGTGGCGGATGTCCTGTGCATGCTGAGCTTGCCATTCATCGCCATCCAGCTCTCGCTGCTCCACTGGCCCTTTGGATCGGCGATATGCCGCGTTGTGCTAACCGTGGACTCCATGAACCAGTTCACCAGCATCTTCTTTCTGACGGTCATGAGCTTCGATCGGTACTTGGCCGTGGTGCATCCGATCAAATCCACCAAATGGCGAAAACCGCGTATGGCCAGAACCATCAGTCTGGCCATGTGGAGCGTTGCTCTGCTGGTTAACCTGCCGATTATGATCTACAGCGGCGTGAACGCCAAGAGAAACGAGGCACGGACTTGTACCATGCTGTGGCCAGAGCCCCAAAACACCTACTACACCGCTTTCATCTTCTACACCTTCTTCTTGGGGTTTTTCTTACCACTGATAGTCATCTCCATGTGCTATCTGCTGATCGTAATAAAGGTGAAATCATCCGGCATGCGCGTCGGCTCCACCAAACGCAAGCGTTCCGAGCGGAAAGTCACCCGTATGGTGTCTATCGTAGTAGTGGTGTTCGTCTTATGCTGGTTACCTTTCTATGTGTTCAATGTGACCTCTGTGACCGGAACCGTTCCCACCACACCTGTGCTGAAGAGCACCTTTGACTTCGTTGTGGTGCTGGGTTACGCCAACAGCTGCGCCAACCCCATCCTCTACGCCTTCTTGTCGGACAACTTCAAGAAGAGCTTCCAAAACGTCTTGTGTCTTAAAAGAGTCAGCGGCTTGGACGAGATCGAGCGCAGCGACAGTCGACAGGACAGGACTCGAATGGTCAACGACGTCATGACGGAAACGCATAACACCGCCCTGCTCAATGGAGACCTTCAGACCAGCATCTGAGGAGGAGATAAGAGTCTGAGACTAGATGTTACATTAAACATCTCCGATTTAAGTATTTAAGAACAACAGTAATGCAGCCCAAACCACATTTGGGTGAGCTCGAGCTGACTGGTGCATTTAAGCGATGAGCAAACGAATGTCTTTTACTGTAAATAACTCTAGTTGCTCTGTTTGGTGTTACTGTCTGAAGAAATCCTAAAGCTTTTGTGTTTATTGTGAGTGTATGTTCACTGCAGTGCCAAAATTATCTTTAGAGTTCAAAGATACGTTGCGGCCCTCATTAGATAAACATGATTTCATTTTGTTCGTGCAAATACAAGGCCCAGCTTGTTAGGGCCTTCTTGTTATTCAAGGCTTTTTGTGAAGATGAATACAAAACGAGCGAGCGATGCTCGACAAGGCCACATCGCTGAATAGTAAAGGTCTCCGAAATCCAAACAAAGATGTACATTTCTGTGGCATATTTATTTGTTGTTATGCTTAGAATATCTTGTTTACATGTAACAATCTTCCCTAGTAATATATCCCTCGCCTCCGGTTCCCAGTAGAGGTTTATTTTGGTAGAGAAAATGTACATAATGTCCAGCGGAGAGGGGGAGGAAAAGATGGGCTCTGTTACAAAACTTAATAAGCTTCCTACGTTAACAACATCTTCGTGCTGCTCCAAAATGCGTAAACGGCAGCATTTAAGATACCTCCTTCTATTTATACAGTATCCTTCATGGAAAAGGCGATCCTAAAACACACAGAGAAATAATATCCATATTTTATGTTTTTATGCTTATTAGAAGATTGTGTGAACCAGTCGACATACTAAAGCCGAATTCTCTATCCTATCTCACGAACAATTCGTACGAATGGTTAACTTTTAAGACCTCACTTTTACGATTTTGTACAATCTGTCTAGACAGCAGGTTTAGGAGCGGGGTCAGGGGTAAGTCATCCGTACAAACTCATATCAATTGGATTACTCGTAAAATGCATACACTGTAAAAAAAAAAAAAAAAAAAATTATGGTAAAAAACTGCACCTTGTGGTTGCCGAAACTCGACAAGATTTTAAGCTAAATTTACAGTTAATTACCGTAATTTCATTCATTGATATAATGTTAATATACCAACCTATTAAAGTGCTGAGATCTGTTTTGTAGCTTTGAAACCAAAGCTGCTTTCAATTATGAACATGTATAGACATATGTCATTCACGCAAACACTGAACACGATTATGGTGAGACTCATTAAACTCAAATATGCCGTAAACATTCATTTAACAACATTACATGCAACATAATAAACAAAGTTATTTCAGAGACAAAACATCAAATTCAAAAAAAAAATTGAAATGTCAGTTTTTCTCTGTAAATATTACGGGAATTTAACATTTAACAGGTTTTGACCAACACAGTCTCACGACCAATTCGTACATTTTCGTACGAGGTGCCAAATTTGTGCCAATTCATATGACCTCACTCGTACGATTTTTCAAAAAAACACGTGATGGGTTGGTTTAGGGGCGGGGTTAAATTTGTGTCATTCACACAAATTCATACGAATTGGCATCTTGTAAAATACGTACGATTTTTAATAAATCGTAGGAATTCATACGAGTGAGGTCGTACAAATTCGAAAAAGATCAGGTTGGTTTTTACCGTAACAGTACCGTTTTTTTTTTGTTTGTTTTTTTTTTTACAGTTTTTTACAGTGTACGTCTTAGCAAAAAATTTAACAGATTAGCCACCCCATAAAATATGTATGAATTATTGTAAGATGAGGCTGGAATTCTATAAGAATCAGGAGTTCTGGCTTTAAATGCGTGCAAAGCTTTGAAACAGAGCTGTAGCCTAATCTTTAGTTTAGTGTTGAGCTTAATCGTTATCTGACCTATTATGTTCTAATAGTGCAAATGAAGTATGAAGTAACCATATGGCCACTGGCTGTACTAAATTAACATTCATCAGCTGGCAAATGAGATGCAAAGAAATCCTCATTCCTGCTGTTACACAAACAACCTCGCTCACTCACCTGGGTCATAGCAGTGAGGGTCAGACGGACGGAGATGACACAGGGCATGCAGTTCACTCCGAGAAAAGTGTTCAAACAAGTGCGTAATTGTGCGTTTATTCTTGTCGAAAATACCTCATTATAAAACACAAGATCCATCATTGTGATGAATGCATCCCGTCACAATGAGGAAGCATCACTGCACATGGACTGTTCTGTAGTGACGACGGATAGCACCATAGCGGCTGCTCTACATGTGCATTGCTTGGACGACTTTAAAAACAAGTGTTTATTCTAGCAAGGCTGATAAAACGATGCTGCAAGTGCCTTAAATAATCACTCAAGAAGACGCAGAAACCGTGTGCATTCATTCACAGAGCTGCACCTGAATGTACAATCAGTTCATCTACTATTATATGCTTGTAAATAAGATGCTAATTAAAACTAATGTGTATGTATTGAGCTGGCATTTGCGAAGGGCTTGATTTGATTTCTAAGGGCCGTTATGCTGCAAGTGTTGAAAAGTGAACGAGTTCACGTTTAAAAGTGTACAGGTTTTTTTTTCTAGGAGGAAAAAACAAACATATTTTGAAACCCGGGGAAGTACTGATGACAGCAAAAGTGGTTATCGCAGTATTCGTCCAGTACTTTGAGTTCAGGTCAATGTGCCTTTGAGCGCGTCAGGCAGAATGGGCCGTGTGTTAGTGTGTCATGTTTTAATGTTGTATCTTATGTGGGGTCGCCTAGAGCCCCTAGTCTGATGGCGTGGGTACAATATAGCTTCACCTTTATATTAATAACAAATTTCAATGATGTCTATTATTCATCATACCAGACGTCTGTGTTAATAAAAGAATAGTTCACTCAAAAATGTGTATTTCTGAGATGTAGATGCGTTTGTTTCTTAATCGGATTTGGAGAAATGTAGCGTTGCAAGGGATGCTCTGCCGTCAGAATGAGAGCTGATAAAAACATCACAAGAATCTCACAAATAATCACTCTAGTCTATAATCCATAATAAATGCTTCCTCCAGTGACAAAGTCAATCTCCTGTTGTCTCTCACATCAAAATTCAACCAAATATTTGTTTAGAGTTGTAAACAAACAAACAAATCTCTCCTGAATCAGACCACACCAGTTTTTAGCCACAGGCAATGCTTAAACAACCCATTCACTCCAGAGCAACCATTGCTGAGACACTGATGCAATGCTCCAAATCTGATACACAAAACATCTCGGTTGACCTGAGGGTGAGCAAATCTTCATTTGGTGTGGATGAACCACTCCCTCAAGTCTGGAAGAATGACTCATTCCTCACCTTCTTCAGTAGTTGGTTGGATGAAGGCTGTGTATCATGTGCTGCTTCTCTCTCTCTCTCAGCGTGTGTGAGTGTCATCATAAGGGTGTAG
This sequence comes from Enteromius anoplus, assembly GCA_032359395.1. Classification (NCBI taxonomy): domain Eukaryota; kingdom Metazoa; phylum Chordata; class Actinopteri; order Cypriniformes; family Cyprinidae; genus Enteromius; species Enteromius anoplus. The sequence goes on along the minus strand of JAUMHG010000054.1, from coordinate 1,355,503 downwards.
CATAGCTCAATGTCAGGCTGTGCTGAGATGTGCCTGTCAGTACCCTCGTTGCTAAGCTCCCACAGGCTCAATTTTTGCTCTGTTATTTATTGCAAAGATTCAATTTATTACAACCCACCCAAGCAGATCTCAGGTCTAATTAAAAGATTCCTCAAACACTCTTATTGACAGGTCATTTGTGGAGAAAGCCCGATTGCGTTTTAATTAAATCGTAGAAAGGCCCAAACCCATTTTAATGTGTCTTTCTCAAGTAGAGAACAAGAGTTAATGCATTATCTAACATAGCCTAGTGATTTATTTATTAACTTTTCTGAATGCATTTATAGAAACAGTTATTTGTGTTTGTGTCACAGTGCTCATGCTAATACAGCGTTTCATTTAAGATTTGCTTTTAAACTTCAACCAAAATATATCATATATTGCACATGACCAAACTGTAATATTATTTCATTTGCGAGGGGATCATTAATATTATGAAGTTAATATATGTATGCATTTTTCTGGTAATGACTTTCACTGGGAAATGATCATTTAAAACAATCTCCAGTTAAGACACATTACTGAGAAACCTGTGAGTCAGATTTACCCTTCAGCACCACTGACTGTAATGACAGATAAGAAAATATGACAAAACTAGCTCCCCTCCACTTTCTTTCTTCTTTTTTTCTAATTGTTGCGGAATGTCTCCCTCTGTTGTCCAGTTTGGGTTTTGTCTTATAGTTCAAAAGTGAAAAACTTGTGTTCAGGCTTTGTATCTTTTGGCTTGTACATGGATTGTATCATGTTCATGACCTGTAATTAATGACAGTTGTTAAGAAACGTGATCAAGTATCCGCCAACCTTTTTCAGTGTTGTTATTGACAAGTAACGTTTATTTAATAAACAAATAAAGGCTAATGTGTGACCGTGTTCAGTTTGATTCGAGAGTGTGTGCAGTAATCTCAGTACACTTATAACTCATTCTAATGGAATGCAAATGAGCAGGCAAATTAATTATGCTAGTATTAAACGCTAAACACGTGCGTGCCAAATACATTTTTGCGTATCAGTACCACGAGTTTTTGTTTTTATTTGACGAACTATTTATACGCACTTTCATGAAACCGGGCAATATTTGGTCAAATTGTGAAATATTATCATACGTTCTAACAGCTGTTTTCTATGTGACTCTGTTGTAAAAATGCAATGTAGGCTGTTCCTGTGATCAAATAATTTTTTGCATCATTACTCCAGTCTTCAGTGTCATGATCCTTCAGACATTATTCTAATATACTGATTTGCTGCTCAAGAAACATTTCTGATTATTATTCATGTTTTGAGCAGTTGTGTTGCCGAATATCCGAAAACTTACAAATAAAGTTGTCTGTAATTTAAAGCACCCTTGATTAATTAAAAATGATTTCTTTAAAAAAATATATTTATCTAAATTTTTTGAAAGATGGCATATATACACAGTACATATATAAAATTAAAATATTATTAAATGAATCTTTAAGTGTGTGTGTGTGTGTGTGTGTGTGTGTGTGTGTGTGTATATAATATATATATGAAATAAATAACATGGTATTAAAACATTGTAAATATTAAATGTAAAATAAAAATATAAAATAATAAAAAAAACAAATGGAAGTAAAATTTTATTCAATTAATGTTTAAATACTTATATAGACATTGCTAAAAAATGTAAAGGGAACACTAAAATAACACACCCTAGATCTGAACGAAATATTCTTATTAAATACTTTGTTCTTTACAAAGTTGAATGTGCTGAAAACAAAATCACACAAAAATGATCAACAGAAATCTAATGTATTAACCCATGGAGGTCTGGATTTGGAGTCACACTGGAAAAACACACTCCAGGCTGATCCAACTTTGATGTAATGTCCTTAAAACAAGTTTAAATGAGTCTCAGTAGTGTGTGTGTCCTCCACGTGCCTGTATGACCTCCTTACAACACCTGGGCATGCTCCTGATGAGGTGGAGGATGGTCTCCTGGGGGATCTCCTCCCAGACCTGGACTAAAGCATCCGCCAACTCCTGGACAGTCTGTGGAGCAACGTGGCGTTGGTGGATGAGCTGCACTACCAGAGCCACTTGTGTAGGTTGTAGACTCCGTCTCACGCTAGCACTAGAGTGAAAACACCACCAGCATTCAAACGTGACCAAAACATCAGCCAGAAAGCATAGGAACTGAGCAGTGGTCTGTGGTCAGCACCTGCAGAAGCACTCCTTTATTGAGGGTTATAATTGCCTTTAATCTCCACCTGTTGTCTATTCCATTCACACAACCGCAGGTGAAATCAATCATCAATCGGTGCTGCTGCCTAAGCAGACAGTTTGATTTCACAGAAGTGTGATTGACTTGGAGTTACATCGTGTTGTTTAAGTGTTCCCTTTATTTTTTTTTAGCAGTGTATATATGTGTGTGTAGGCTACACAAACAATAAACATGCACAGTTTTAAAAACAGTTTAAGCTAAATTTATAGCAAAATATAATTAACAATAAATAGATGTACGCATAGTTTCAAATAAAATCCCACTGTGCCTCTGAACTCTTTTCCAGGGTGTGTTTCTCTTTGACTGAAACCCAAGGCAGTGTTATTAATGCAGTGTTTATTCAAAACGAGGCTTTTGCTGTCATTTGGAGTCAACAGGTGTGGACCGGGCCTGAGCTCTTCCTGCAGTGAGACACCATCTGTCTCTGAGGTTCAGCTTCACTGCTCCGACTGCACTGTCATGCTCACACCTTCCTGCTGCCTTCAGAACAGCTTTTCTGCCGGTTTCTGTAGGTTGTCTACGAAACACACGACTACTTGATGTCTATTTAAAAAAAGATGTGCAGGTGCAAGGATGTGCTCAAATGAGTGTGCGATCAGTTTCGACTTTGACGCCGCAGCGTGTTGTTTTAGTTTCTCTGTGAAGTGAATGGAGCGCTGTTGTGTTGTCTGCAAACACCAGGGAGCTCGGTGGCTTGAAATTCATCTTTTGCTTCAGACCTTAAGCGATGTGTCCCCCGAGGATAACGCATCTTCGTTTTAAACATGAGTCATCTTTATATGAATAATTTCTCTCCCTCCGAGCTCGTCTAGTCATTTAGTTCACATTACAGCATGAGAGCGTTCAGCCAGAAGATCATTTGTTTGAATGTGTCTTTAAAATTCTGTTTTATGTGCGCCTACAAGAAACTGCACGATGCATCACAATTACCTGAAACAAGAACTTGTTCAAGCTTATGTTTGGCATTTGTCAGTTTTCAGTCAAAACACCCCTGCAATGATGCTCCCAAACAAGCATTTGTGAAAATGTTTTTATTATGATTAATAATAATAAATAATATGGCATTAAAATATTGTAAAGATAAAATGTACTTAACTTATATTGAATATATATGAATATATATATATATCACACACGCTTTTTTTTTTTATTGATATTCAAAATTATAATGATACTAAAATATTTAACAATCACTCTACACACACAAACACACACACACCCACATTTGTTTAATTTGATTTAACATAACAATTTTATTTTATTTTATAGATATTTAATTTTGTTCCAAAGCCTTTTGGTTTTCCTTGTTCTCAGATTTATTTGTATAATAAATTGGGATATTAAATAATCAAAGATTATCATAAGTGTGGTGTGTGTGTGTAATAAAAGCAGTTGCAGCGGAGTGGTCTCCTGAGGTTCAGTGTGGTTTTATTCAAATCATCGGCTGGTACAAATAGTCCCACACTCACAGAGAGCTAAACTTCAGACCCTCATGTCTCCGTTCTCACTCGAGGTAAGTGCTTCAGACTTACACACTATCTACAGATTCAGAACACTTAGGAAGATCATTTTAAACAATAATAATCATCAAATCTACTCTTTAGATTCATGTAAAAATTAACTAATGCAATAATAAGTTCAGCTTACCTTCAGTTACAATCCAAAAGTTCCTTAAAAAAAGAATATTGAATATCATTTATAAACAATAACACAACTAATTTACTTTCATGATTACAGTAGACGAAGGTTCTGTGCTTTTTTTATAACCCTTATATATTACAACTATATTTGTGCCAGTTGTGTCCAGTCTGATGTTGTATTATGGTAATATATATGTGTGTATACACACACACACACACACACACACTAACACAATAAAACAACATAAAACTGTTTTGCAAATAAAGTACACACACACATATATAAAATTATATATATTTATAAAATGTAACTCAAATAAACGACATCATTTTAGTACATTTTTCAAAAACAAGTATAACCCATGTTGTGTGAAATATATCTTTTTATATGACAATGTATGATAAACTATACGACATATTCATTTAGATAAACTTAAGCTTTAGCTGTGAATGTTAATCTATATCTTAATCTATATTTAACTACCTTCTGCGCATGAGTCATATAACAATCATCTTCTTTGTGTGGATGATGATCAGCCGAGAAATGACAAGACTGAATATAAGTCATATTTATGCTGATGTCACAGGTGTTTTTCTCCTTTTGTTTCCTTTGTGTGTGTCTGGCAAAATGCAGAAACATTAAACCTTTAAAACTGCCTCTAAAAATGTCTCAAATCTGCATTGACTCCAGAAGTGTGTGTTCTACTTTAGTCCATGCGTTTAATCTGAGAGTCTGGTGTCAATCGAGAAGGTGTTTATGGTACTGCTGTGCAGGTGTGTGTCGGTGCTTGAGCGATGGCAAAGAGCTGTGCGGAGGGTCAGTACATGGACGGGCTGGTGAAAAACTGTGTGTCCTGCAGCATAATCTGTCACGACCCTGGGGCTCCCGAACGCTGCTCTCAGTACTGCGGTAAGTTACTGCGCCGTCTTCAGTCACACGTGTCCAGAGCACGCTCTGATGAAGGACTGATGTTGTGTGGCAGTGGCCTGGAGATGTAAAGTCGTGTCTGGTCAGTTCTACGACACGCTGCTGAAGAAGTGTCTGAAGTGCTCCGAGCTGTGTGGCAGTCATCCAGAGGCCTGCGCAGACGCATGCAGGAGTGAGTCATGAGCCAGAGACCCTGAGCACAGAGCACCACAGACACACCTCACATATTAGCTTCTGAATACACTAAATCACATTAGAAGCGCTGGGTGCTTCCAAGTGCTTCGGAAGCTTAAGTTGCTTCGAATTGTGAATTTATAATATCTCTGAATTGCAAGTTGTAGAGTTAAAATGTAAAGGTTCAGAGTTGACGTCGGCCAATTCTGGCTTTTTTTAAATTCTGAGTTTGCATTTCACAATTCAGTTTTTTTCTTTCTTTCCAGATTTCAGTTTACATCTCACAAAGTTTTCAGAATTCTGAATTTACATATTGCAATTAATACTTTATTGTTTATTGATTGTCTTTATTGTTTTTTGAGTTTATAGCAATTTAGATTTTTTAATTTTTTTCAAGAATTCAGTTTATATCTCAAGTTGACTTTTTCCACCAGAAATCTGTGTTTACATCTAGCATTTAAGACTTTTTGATTCTGCATTTACATTTTACAGTTTTGACCTTTTTCCTGGAAGACCAGCTATTTCCAGCCTAAGCTGGTTTTAGCTGGGTTTTTTTTTTTTTTTTTTTTTTTTAAATGACCTACAAAAACCCTAAAACGTATGCTACCAGTTGTGTTTGAATCGTCATTAAAAAAGTGTCGTCTACACATAAAAATGAGTTGCACGTGGGCTATACCTTTATGTTGGGTGTGAGCGCTGTAACTGTGATCCAGGCACAGGAGCGGTGTTCGTGACGCAGAGGCCTGATGTCGCCGGCAGAGGGCGCCCGGAGCCCGGATCAGCGCTGTACTCGGAGGCGCTGCTCTACTCGCTGCTAGGCCTCTGCATCATAGTGCTGATGTTCACGCTGACCGCTGCTGTCCTGCTGCTGCTCAAGAGAGCCAAACACCAGCAACAGCTGGACACCAAGAAACAACAGCCCAACAAACTCGGGCAATCCTCCGAAGGTGATTCATGCTCATAATCATGACCGACTCGGCTGCATAGGACGGATCTCATAACACATCCAAAAATATGGAATGCTTTGGTTTCATACCTATCTATCCATCTATAATCATTAAATACACAGGGGAAATGTTAAATAATAATAAAAATAATTCAGTGTCATATTATGAATTTTTGTCTTTTTTTTTTTACACATATAAATGATATTTAATTAAAAATTGTAATGAACATTATACATAGCCTACTTCTTAAAATAACTTTGGTGTAATTTAGTATGATATTCACTTCAGTATAAACTTCCATCTATCCTAAATGTAACTTTTTTGTGTTTGTGTAATTATTATTATTAATATTATTATTCGTATAGTAAACATATGTATGGACAGTACTCTACTTCTGTACAACACACTATTTAGAATGATGTTCAAACATTTATCCACATTGAATTTGTCGTAGGCCTATATTAAATTAAAAACTGACATTTAAATTAACATTATGTAAATAGACTTTTATTTTTCAGTATTTCCTGGTTCAGATGAGATTTCTTAATGTAGTCTCATGGTATTTCTCACTGTATGTGTGCAGATTCTCTGGTGGCTCGGGCAGATGAAGTGTCTCAGGAGGGCAGCGTGACTCCGGAGCGGCCGAGGGCCACAGAAACCTGCGTCTACTGCTTCTCCGAGCACTCAGACCCGCTCCTGACACACGGCGATAAGAGCCGAGCGCTCCGGATCATCTGCTCACCGACACAGACCAGCATGTGAACAGAGTCGTGGCACATAACTGTACCGCATGACAGAATTCCTATGGAAATATTACTTCAGCTTAGTTTTAATAAATGCTGTATTTTTAAAGAGCACAACACACTTTGAAGGCCTCTTGACTCTGAAAGCACCTCTCATTTAATTTAATAAAATATTAGTCATTATTTAAAATTTTATAAGTATTTATAACATTCTTATCTATAATAATGTATAAATATATATTAAAAAAATTTGGCATGAAGGTACAATATGAAATTAACTAAAGGTATAGTGATATCTGAAATGTGTTGCTGCTTCCCTCTTCTGTAAAATAAAGGCCAAAAAAAAGCCAATAACTTCAAGTCACTCACTGGTCACTAGCGAGCAGATTTCTGGTTTCCAAGGTAACTGTGACTTCTCTGATAGTAGGAACTCACACGAGAATTAAGAGGAACGCACACTGATCTAGAACAGATATTGAGCCATGCAAAGTATCTTGAAAGGCTACTAAAACCATTTTCAATGAAGAAAAATATGACTCATCTTCCAGAACCTTCTGTTCTGCAGTTTAAAAAAAAAAAATCTATGACTAGACTGAAAATACAGCTTTGATCAGAAAATAAAGTGCATTAATACAGAAAACCGTTATATTGTTGTAAAAATATTTAACAATATTAGTGTTTTCTGATCCAATAAATGCAGCCCAGAAGATACTTCTTGAAAAAACCAACAACAAAAAAAACATTAATACCAAACTTTTGAATGCCTGTGTGTTAAAATTCAGTCATTTTTATATTTGCATACATTCTTTAGAACAGAAAGCCAGATTGTGAACTGTGGTTGGATTTTGTAAAAATAAAATAAAATAATAATAATAATAAATAAATAAATATATATATATTTTTTTTTTAATCGCACAATATTGTTAATAGAAAATCATAATTATTTAAATTTTATATATATATATTTATATCTAGTTTTTAGGGATGAAATGTTGTGTAACAGCAAGTAAATGTTTTGTAAACTAACCCTTCAGTAAAAACATTTATAAGAATAATGTAAGTGCTGCAAAAGTCTATAAAGCTCAGGATTGCTACTGAAATCTACTGAAGCAAATATATGAACGGCAATAAAATAAACACTAAAATGTGTATTCTGGATATTTTTTCCTTATTTATCTGCAAAAGAACATATTACAAAACAGGCCACATTCTGGATGAAAAGCTTCCCAACGAGCGTCAAAAATCCAATGCCTGGAGCGTCTCGTCGTAAGAGGTTTCCATCCGAAATTAAAATGGCCTAAAAAAAAATAAAATAAAAAAACGAGCATAAGAGATGCTGAACGCAGAGAAAGTTACAAACCAGAACAAAGGATTCAGAGAATCACGAAAAGACAAATTAAGTGAGAAAAACAAAATCCGACACAGCGTTTTTTCTTCACCATTTTTTTTTCTCCATTGATTTCTTTTACATACATTACATACATACATACTATACATAGATACATAATTAACATTTATAAAATCCTCCCCAAAGTCTTTTAGCATCCAGTTTAAACAGCATGCCAAGTTTGAGTACTGATTCAGTACACACACACACACACACTCACACACACTAACACCACCAACACACAGGTGCACACATACCTGCATGCGCGCACACACACACACACACACACACGTGGCCAAGGATAACACTGCTGAATCAAGCCGTGGTGGCGACAGGCATCACACACACACAAAAGGAAAAGGTCTTCATTCACAAAGCATCTGAAACACGACCCAAACCAAGTCCAACCAAAGACTAAAGATGCCACGAAGCACAAACACCTTCTTTCCATTCACACCAGAGCACGTGAAGAGAGAAGAGATGAGGGTATAGGACGCGGAAACAGAAAGCCATGACTTATAAAAATAGATTTATATATAGATTTGCGTGTGCGAGTGACATTTCCAGCCCCAAGAAAAAGACAGGGAGAACGAGGCCGGTGAAGGAAAAATAGAACAATAAACAACGAAACAAAACAAATCAAAAGTGCTGGACGAGGACAGGATTTCCAAACTCAAGTGACGAACGACGATATAGGTTTACGCTGAAGTCAATAACACCATTCTGTTGCATTCAGTACATCGATAATGCATACGAAGAAATAAAAAAGGAATATTTTCCCTCATATACTTCTCGGAAAATCATCGGAGGAGGATGAGAAAACGCGACGCACTTGAATGTTTGCGATGGGTTCTGGGAGAAAACGCAACTGAGAGTGAAAGACTGCTGAGATGTCAGTCTGTGTCTGTAGTGAGGTTCTCCATCAGCTCCTCCGCTTCCTGTCAAGTATGCTCCGGTTGCTCAGTGCAGATTGGTTTAGCTGTGTCATTTTTTTTTTTTTAATTTTATTTCGTTTTAATTCTCTGTTGTGGTTTAGCTGTTCTCGCAGGAGAAGGCTGCGTCTGTGTGTGGTAACGCTCTTCGGTTCTCTCCAGCTCTCGAGCAGGTGTCGGGCTGGACGTCACTCGTGTGATCCTCTCTTGACTCGGCCGCCCCTGCTGCGCCATTATTCATATTCAAGAAACTGCTTATGGTAAAATAACAAGTACCTGCAAGACAGGAAAACGCACCTTTTTAAAAACTGTCAAAAAATAAATACAGCAATAATAATAATAAAAAAAAAAAGAGGAATTGACATACTTATGGTTATTAAAAGAAATAGTTCAGTTTTTAATTTATATTTTATTAAAATTTTAGTTACTATATTGTTAGATATAGTCAACATAGATAACAATTATAATAATTATTATTTTTTACAAATAAACTAAAACATTTTAAAAGTGTTTCAATTTCAATGAACACTTATTTTATTTCAACTCATGTTTTTTTCTTAAAAGGGAATTTATATTTATATATATATATATATAGCTCACTTTAAATATTTTACAGTAAATAAAAATTAATTCTAGTGCAGTAGGTATATACACATCAAAACTAATTACAAATAATCACTGTAATAGTACACAGTAGTATAAAATTGTATTTCTACACATTTTTTATTTAATAATAATAATAATAATAATAATTATTATTATTATTATATTTGAGAAATATAGATGAATTAGTTCCTATGTGTTTAAAACAACAATAGTACAATATTATTACAGTATTGCTAGCAGTATTAATAATAATAATAGTAATAATAATGATGAAAATTGTGAAAAGTGAATTCTGGCAACAATTTTTAATATACACATTTATCACACAATATTCATACATATTTTAGAATTTAATTGTATTTATTATATAAAAAACATCATGTTATTATCATCAGTTTTATTAGAATTATTATATTAATTATTTGCTAAACTGCACTCATAAATACAGTAACACTACTGCCGTAAATAATAATGAAATGAGTATTTATGCAAATGTCACTGATGTGTGTGTGTGACACACTGACCCCTCGCTGTCCAGAACATCTTTAATGCTGGCTTTAGTGATAATGGCGTCATCACATTTAAACCACTGGTCCTTGTGCTGGCGGATGAAGGTGGTGTAATGGCCGCTCTCCAGCGTGCCCTGATGATTGACCACCGCGAACAGAGAGTACCTGCAGACACACACACACACACGCGTCACAGGACCAATCCTCACACTCCTCACATGAACGCTGCAGGCGCTCACTCACTTGTTATCGTTGTTCAGCGAGTCCACGGGCTGCTGGTACTGACCGTTCATCCGGCTCTCTTTACTGGAAGACACACAGGACATTATCTTACGGTCAGCACTCTGAGCTGGAGATGTTACAGTATCATCATCATTATAGTGACCTATACGATCACAGCTATCAGCAACTCATTGTATGATGATTTATTGTCAGACAGTAACCTGGAGGCCATGAAGGGCGTCATGTCCAGCTCTAGAGGAAAGGACACATAGGTGGTGATCTTCCGCCGGAGCTTCGCCGAGTGCTCGAACCGCTGGAGGAATCAACCACAGAGCCGTGAGTATGAGGAAACACAGACCTGACTCGCTGATCAACTCTCAACCGGCTGATGAGCGCCGAGTTTGTGTCCAGTCTTTATAAAATAATAGTGTTTTGGCCAGACTGTACAGCTTCAATATACAGATGCACCAATATAACCCCACTGTCTGATGATAACTACTTCATGACTGATATTTATGCTAATATTATGGCCAATACCAATACATGTTAATAGTAATAATACCAATATTATTTATTTGTTTAGTTATGATGTAACACCATATCAGAAGCAATGGCTTTATTCATGGAACATAATTTTTTTTTAATAAAAATTAAAAACAAAATTCATAAAATGAAAAGAAAAAGTATATTGAAAATTACATTTCACACTCTGAGTAAAACAAACACTGAAATAACATGCCTTTACAGTAACAGAAGTCCCAATGATACGAACATAAATAATAATAATAATAATCTAAAAATAATTGTGAAATCTGATGTTTAGAAAAATTGTGTACTGCTGTGTACTATTTAAAGCAATTTAATATTTAATAAAATAATTTTTAAAAATTACAGTAATACAAATACTAATAATGAATATAATATGAATATAATTTATACTATTATTAAATATGATTTTATTAATATGAACAAATATGCCAATTTAATAATATTAATAACAGTAGTTATCATCATCATAAATTCTATATTTACATTTGTGAATATAATAACAAAGAATTCTGGATTCAAAACAATGTACAATAATAGAATAATCATTCTTTTTCATATTTGCTAAAAACCAATACAGTGTTATTTAATCTATTAGCATGTTTAACATGCAAAGGCTATAACACATAGGAGAAATAAGCAAGCACAATAATAAATACATAAGATACTGCTTTAAATGATCATCAAAAGTTTTTCAGATATAATATACATGTTATGTCACGTCTCCCTGCGGCTCATATGGATCCCTCACGTTGATGTGTTTAATCGTAATGCATGCAAACTCACTTTGAGGTGGAAACACGCCACGATAGGAAGCCTCTTCATCGTCAGCTGCTTGGTGGACTCCTGGTAACTATGGCAACCGCTGCATTTGATCTTGGCGCTACTTCCTAAGTGTTCGGGTCGAGTGAACCTGCAATGCAGAAGCGTGAGTCAGTGGCGATGGGAGACAGGGCCGTGCGGAGCGAGCAGAAGCGTCTGTACCTGCGCAGGCAGTCTGTGAGCGTGGTGGCTCCGCTCGGGTGACTGTCTCCGTTCACCACACTGCCGTCGCTGCCCGGGCTGAGCGGCCAGAACGGGGTGGACGACCCCGGCAGATCCAGGCTGATGTCCCAGAACGGGTCTATCGTCGTGGAAACCCCACTGCGGACGAGAAAACACTGAATGTGACCCTGGAGCACAAAACCAGCCATAAGGTTTTATTACCCGAAAGCTGTATGAATAAGCTTTGGATCTTTGGAGCTGACAATATTTGGGGGAATCTGAGGGAGCATTAAAAAAAATATATCTATTTACGATGGGTAATTAACAAAACATTTTAAATTTAACAAGATTATTTGCATTTAGCAAAATTATAATTTGACCCAGACAATGCTTTGTTAGCTATTGCTACAAACATGTAGTATGACTGGTAGTAGTAGTAGGCACTTATTTCATGCCATGTCAGTATCTTAGGCTGTAGTTGCCATGTAGTTACTTATAGTTAGTAGAATGTCTAAAGTGAAGTTATTTCAAACCCTTTTTTTTTTTTTTACAGATACATATAGGGTCACAAATAATCAGCAAAAACAGCAGTGTTTCTATCTGCTTGTCAGTTCTTGTGCCGCACAGCCTGAGAAGAACACTGCATCTATCAAGTGGAGTTTTAATAACTTCCACCTAATTAATTAGAGGCACTTAAAATAATGGGAGACGCAGCAGGAGCTGAATGGGTGGAGCGCAGTACCTCTGTTAAACACAGGGTGGCGCTGAGGAGCATCAACGACCTGTGCATTTCACACAGGATCTGAACACCCCAGGACTTACACACAGAGCACAGGATACAGACAACGGCTGTGCTCCAAAACATAGTGAGCTGCCTACGTAGGGAGCATTTTAGGGCAACACAGATTTGATGATGATATTGAATACCAAAAAAACCCTGTTACATAAAAAAAAGGGGAAAAAAAAAAAGAAATTATAAAATTCTACAATTTTAACAAAATAAACAATTTTCTGCTATTATTTAATACTTAAATACTGTGCAGAATATTTTAAGTGTACAATGAATGTTGTTTTTTCTAATTATATATTTGTATGTAAAAAACTACAGAGAAAAACATTACATTTAATATTCAAATATAAAATATATTTAATTAAATCTAATTAAATAGTTTACTAATATTTTTGTGCAAAAAAAAGTACTGAGAAAAAATAAATATTTAATATTTAAATTGTGTACAATATTTAATTAGATCAATATTTATTGCAAATAAATACTGCAAAAAATTAAATGCTGTCTAAAATTAGTTCAATAATGTAAAAAGCACTGATAAAACGTGAATGACAGAATTTTGTTATTTTTTAAGGTGAACCGTCGCTTTAAAACAATAGCTCTTTCACAAACAAACCAGCAGAACAGCACATCAACACCAGAACAGATGCATGAACGATTGACAGGATATTGGCTGCGCTGCGTCGACTCTTACTGGCAGACTTGGCAGGTGACGTCAGACTGCAGGCCTCCTGTAAAGATTTGGTCAATGATGCAGTTGCAGTGGTTTGGGTTGTTGGCTTTTTTCCCATTGTCATCTCCTTAGCGGACATGGAAGCAGCATATGAACACACACACACAGAGAGAGAAAGAGAAGGTCTGATTAGAAAGCAGCGCTCGGTTTGCTGCAGAAACACCCCTCCCTTCACTTTCACACTGCAGGAGGAAGACTGAGGTCCGTCACTTCCTCTCCAGAGCGTCTCCCACTCTCTGACCCTGACTCTGCACTCACTGCATCAGGACATGCGCACTGTCACCGTGTAAGGTTTTTCACAGGAAATGTTTCAGAATCTACGAATGAACAGCTTCGTAGATTTCTACCTTCGCTATTACAGCTCCGCTCCAGATTCACTGAGATATGTGTGTGTGAGTGTGTGTATATGTACTGGTATATATGGTTTATGATGACACAAATGTGCGTAATGACACGGGTACTACAAAGTAAACGTGGCTTATGAAGACAACACACACATATTTTTTTTCCATCTTTCCGAATTAAGTGAAACGCAGCATTAGGTAGTTAATCATAAGTTACACCTGAACAACTTAAAGGGATTGTTCACAATAAGAGTTTGGCACAAGGGAAGATATTTTGAAGAATGTTGACAACCAAAGTTGTTGGTATCCGTTGATATACAAAGGAAAAAACGGTTTCTTTTTGTGTGTGTGTGTTCAGCAGAAGACAGAAACTCTATGTAAATCTGTGTAATATTTTCTACTAAAGCGTTGCTCTGTTTGTTAGAGCACACGGGCTCCACCAATAGCGTCATTCTGGGGCGGGGCTTTGTGCTTGTCCAGCCAATGGCGAGCGATGTGGCTCAGAATCCACACACGGTGTTTAACGGCTCAATCTCTTCCTGTTTTCCCTCAGCAGATGAGCTCTGAAATACAGCTGTCACCATTAACACGCATCACACAGCCTTCCTTCATTACCTCTCCCGCTCCTTACCACCCATCTCATCTCAAAAGCAGCCAGGTGGAACTTATATGATTGACTAGCTAATGCTGCGTTTCACTCAATTCGGAAAGATGACATTTGCAGCTTCCTGCTGGATAAAAGTGCAACAGATCTTGAAGACGGCCTCCAAGTCTGAAACCTGGCAGAGAAGCACTGTTCGCAGAGATGAGGCACACAAACATGAATGAATTATAAAATGAAGACTAAAGCTCAGTGAAAATAGAGTTGACAGAAACAGCCGTGTAAGACACTTACACCTATAGAATACATGCACTGCTAAATGTTGAGCAATCAAGTAGTGTAGAGTTATCAAGTAAAAAAAAAAAAAACACAACAGATTTGACTAAAAGGGATGCGTTTATTTAGTTTTTAATTATAAATTTATTCAATCATTCGTTTTGTATCATTTACTTTTATGTTTTATTCATTTTATTTTCTTGTATTTACTGTGTCACAATTTGTCTTAGATAAAAATAAATGTACTAATATTTAGCTGCTATTTTAGAAATTACAATTTATTATTTATATTTGATAATTATTTTAATAACAACAAAAACAAATAAGTGATATGCAGTTTGCTGGCTACATCTTAAGTACTGTTGGGATATCAAGTAGGAAAAACATTATCTGTATATTATTATTATTTTCGTCATTTACTTTAAATTGTTTCCCCTTTTCACCAGTTATTAAAATTATTAAATAACAATAACTATTATTATTATTCCTCATTTACTTTGCATTTACTGTTTTTGTTAATAATAATTTATAAATAAGTTACTAATAACAAAATTAATAACAAGTAATATTGAACTCTTAAGTGGGAAAATTCTATATCTGCCTCATCTGAATGAAATTATTTAATAACAATAATAATAAAATTAAGTATTATGATTTTACTTTTAATTACAAATTTCAATAAATTTAACTTTCAATAATTACTATTATTATCAATTTACTTAAATTTCTAAAAAAATTTGTGACAATTAGTAATGCTATTATTTATAAAATTATTATTATTAATAATATTTACACACAACATAAAATGCAGGAGTAATATATTGTTTGGTCGCTACATCATCTATTTTTTTTTTTTTTTTTTTTACAATCAAGTAATGTTAGAATATAAAGTAGGAAAACCTCACATCTGTCTCATCTAAACAATGTATTTTATTTAAATTTTTATTCCCAGTTACGATGATTTTATTGTTCACTCATCACCTTTTTCAATCATGTATTATTATTATTTATAAAATGTGACCATTAATAATAATAATTTTGTCATTTACTGTTTGCACCATTTTTTTTTAGCAATTTATTTATAAATTATAATTATTGTAATTATAATATTAATATTATTCACAACATAAACATTGAGGAATATATAGTATGGCTGCCACACTAAATGTTGCGCAATCAAGTGGTCTTGAAACATCAATCAGGAAAATCCCACATTCGGCTCAGAAGGAACTGGTTTAGCCCAGCTGATCCTCTGATTGGCTGCAGTACCTTTGCAGTGTCTGTGGAGCACGTCCAGAGCAGCGATGAGGAACTCGTGAGCGTCCTGCTGCTCGTATCCGGCGAGATGTCGGGCGTGAGTCCAGACGAGGTGCAGCAGCCGGAAGGGAATGTGAGGAGAGCGGTGACCCGAGTAGAACTACAGGACAGACCAAAGAGAGGAGGATGAGATCCCCGTTTCTGGTCTTTCACACCTCAGATATGGGCGTGTAAAACTGGAAACGTGGAAGTGTAGAGGAAAGAAAACCACCAATGAAACACACACACAATATAACCCTGGAGCACAAAACCTGTCATAAAGGGTCAGTTTTGTGAAATTGAGATTTCTGCTTCATCTAAAAAAAGAATAAATCTGAATAAATAATCTTTGGATTGCCCCTGATGTATGATTTGTTAGGATACGACAATATTTGACTGAGATGCAACTATTATATTATACTTAATATTGAGAAAATCACCTTTTAAGTTAAAGCAATGCATATTTCGAATCAAAAACTTGAACTTTTGATTTATTCACGATAGAAAATGTACAAAATATCTTCATGAGTCTGGAACTTAATTTGGGCAGCTTTAAAGTTGATTTTCTCAATTGCACCCTCAGAATCCAGTTTTCAAACAGTTGTTTCTCCGCTAAATACGGTCCCACCTTACACCATACATCAATGGACAGCTTTAGCATCTGAACTGACAGAGTGGAAGCTCGTTCATTCTCATGAATAATCCTAAAACAGCTTTTCCCTCATAATGAGTGTGATTATGTCTTCACTGATGTGCAATTTGTTCATATCTGTTTACAACTTCTTCGTTACACCCTGAATTGTAGGGACTTTCCATAGACTTCTATAACCGTTATACTGGCCAAACAATATTTTTAATATTTTCTAAACCTACCCCCTACAGAAAACCTGTTTGCATTCTTAGACTTTCAGATAAACATCATATACCATTTTTAATCTCCCTCCCCCCCAATGTTAGGTTTTACTATCTTTGTGGGGACATTTGGTCCTTACAGTGTAGCATGAACAAGTACAAACATGTTTAAGTGTGTGTGTGTTAAGCACTCACCTCCTGAAAGAGCTGAGACATTTCACACACCAGGCAGGAGTTGGACTGCATCTCACACTTGTGTCGGTCGGACAGGAAGAAGTCCCTCAGCAACGGAGTGTGTGTGAGAGCCTGAACGATGCAGTTCATAAAGCATGTGTTCCCCAGATTTATCAAACCCCTCAGTCCTGGGAGAGACGAGACAGGAAACATGGAGAGAGAGAGATGGAGAAATATGGATGAACATGAAGAAATGTTTAAAGCACACTTCTACTACTAATTCATTATTATTGTAGTTAATAATAATAAAAGTAAAGTGTGAATTAAAAATACAACTGGTTTTGAATTAATTTTATTTGTATTACGTACTTTTATCATTTCTATTTGTATTAATAATAATACTAATAATAATGCATTACTATAACAGAGTGAGAACATAATACATACAAGTTATTATTATTATTATTATTAAATTGGCGATTATCAATTACTAAAACAATAATAAAAAAATAGTACAATTGTAAAATAATATTATTTTATATTATTTAGTGCTATAAATTTAATATTTATTATCCTATGTAAATAACAACAACAACAACAATAATAATATAAACAATAATAACTATTTAATTTACAGTCATCACCATTTTTATTACAGTTATATTTATAAACTGTATTAATTTACATTGTATTGTTTATGGTCATCATTTTTATTAGCAATTTATTATTTACAAAATTATTAAATAATTTACTCAATATAAATTTATAATGTTAAAATAATTAAAAAAATATTTGTATTTTATTAATTTACTTTGCATATCCTGCACCACTGCTTTTATTAAGAATTTAGTATTATTCATACATTAATATTAACAAGAACATTTTATTTACATTTCGTCAGCTTTATTCCTAATTATTAATTCATTATTATAATTATAATAAATAATGAATGTGTAATGTGCAATAAACAATCCTAAAATACAATTCATAAAATTGTATAAATGCTAAAATTGTATAAGTGTCATAAAACATGCATATAAAAGCAAACTGTAAAATTCTATAAAAGGGCATAAAATGAAAACAAAAATTGTGAAAAGTTCTTGGCCAATTAGAAAATCTAGGCCTCACAGGCTGCAGAGACACAACAAGATCAGACTGATGAACCCAATCTCTCCATTCGAGCGCTTGCGCAAACGGTTAAAACCGAGCAAACCGATGCGTCTCGTCTCGCTCGGTTTGACGAGTTTCAGCGGGACCGAGCGGACAGAAGGCCGGAGCTCTTCTCACCGGGTGGCTAAACGTCTTCAACGGGCCTCGATCCAGACATCTGCTCCTCACGCTTCCCAGAGTTTAGTTTAAGAGAGCGACGGAGACACGAACGAAACGAGAAGACCTGGAGAGAGAGACACGTCTCCTGCAGCACCTCACGCTTTCAAGAGCTCATATATAATTAATGCACACGAGTGATTGAATATCATATACACGCCTGATCCTGCTCTCTCACACACACACACCTTGCAGCATCCATCAAAAACTAACTGCATTACGCAAAATAAAATTACATTACACAAGAAGTTTTTAGGGATTGCTATTGCTATATATCCGATCACACATTTTTGATTCACAATTAATAATTGGCTCTGAAATGTAATTTGGTAATCTGGTTATGGCGTTTCTAATTCAGCTCAAAAGAGTTGTTCGTTCAGGAATCAGTTGTGCTGCATATTTTGGATTGAAGGAAGTCATTTGTTTTGCTGTAGACTACACTACAGAGCTATGTTTTATATTTAACATCATTCTCGACTGGCTCCCAATCCTAGTTGCGTTAAAACACAAATCTACTGCTATTAAAAAATGTTTTTGCGGTTGAAAACGGTCCCGAAGTCAAGCTCGCAGCTGATTGGTCCATCTTTAAGGAACATGTTTTGACACTTCCAGTAGGAGCAGCCTCAAGCTGTTGTGTCGTGATTCGTTGTGTCATCGCACGCCTCCGGTTTACTCTGGGTGTAAGAGAGGCTGGAAACCAACCTCTCCCACGATAACCCTACTGAATTCATCATACATGGGCCACATTATGTCCTGAATGATCAATGGATGCTCCGGCTCTCATATGGCTAATCGCATTAGTGCGTTTCTCTGGGTGTGAGAGTGGCTGGCGTTTAGCGCCTACGCCGAGCCTGTGGTGAAGACGTTTAACACTGTTACTCCGGCGCCAGGCCCTCTGACTGAGGAGAAACAGGCGAAAATGAGAGAAGGGAGCGAGGCAAACCACTGAGGGGGAGGAGGAGGATTATTTCTCTAATGGCCAACGTCCACATCTCTCCTTATTTGTGTGCAGAGAGACCCTTATTCTCTCTCCGTCACGGCACACTCGCACAAAAATTGATGAAAACGTTCACAACCGATGGCACTTATAGCCGAGAAACAGAGCGCTTTTGGCTCCGCTGCAGTCTCCGGACGCTTGACTACGAAGTCGTTTAAACCGACTAGTTTTATACCGATGAGTTTTGGCAGACTCCTAATCAACTACTAAGGGCTGTATTATTGAGCAGGGTTTCAGAGGAATCGCTCTGGGAAATCTCTTACCTATGGTGCAGTTGGCTGTAATTTTCCTTCGTTTGGGGTTGTGTCGCAGCAGCTCCAGCTCTCGCTTCGTCGGCTCCCACATCGAATATTTCTCTCCAATACCTGATGTTTGAGAAAAGCAGCATTGCATTACATTTCATATAAAGCAACGAATAAACTTTTTTTTTTAAAAAGAAATCAACTTTTATTTAGGAAAAGACGCATCGAATCGATACAAAGCAACAGTAAAGGCTTATGTAACAAAAATAAATAATAAAAATGTCATTTTATAATAAATTAAATAAAAATAAAATCATATATATATATAAATAATAGTGCACACACACACATATATATAACATAATACTTATATATATATATATTTTTTTTTTATTACATACATACATATTTTTATAATTTATATATATATA
>JAUMHG010000054.1:1320431-1332073 GCA_032359395.1 Enteromius anoplus | reverse complement strand
AATATAAAATAAATAAATATATAATATTATTAATAATTATAAAAATAAATATTATATAAATTTATTATGTAAATATATTATTATTATATATTTATTTATTTGATATTCATTTTTATGTATATATGTATATGTGTTTATATAAAATTATTAAATATAAATAATATTACAATTTAAAACAACTGTTTCTACGTGATTTATTTATTTAAGAAAAAAAAATTACTGTATTTTTGAGCAAATAAATGCAGCTTTGGTAAGCATTAACCTTAAAATGATTATTTCACTTTATAAATATTCTAGTCAGGGCTCGTCTAAAATGAAACGTTTATATAAATAAATTAGCCTGATTTATCGGAGCTTATTCACTTCAGTTGGTTGAGAGAGAAAAACAAAAAATGACTGGATAATCTTGGCATTGTTCACTGCATGAGCACAGACCAGCGAGGCCTACGATCAAACCGGCTCAAAACACAATGACGTCACTGTAATATTTACATCCAGAATTGCATCTGAGTATCATGACAAACACAGAGCAATCCATTGTAAACCTGTGTAAAATCTGGTTCAGCGTCGCTGCATCTCACGCAGATTCAGAAGCAAAACCATCAAGAAAAAATAAGCCCCGATCAGTTTCCAAAACAAAACAGTCTTGCTCTCCCATGGCTCACAACCCAGCAGCTTCCAACATTGGTTTTCTGAATTAACAGGCCCTTAAGCTACAGGGCGAAGTTGAACTACATTATGCATAAGACAAGGGGGGGACCTACCTTGCAATTTCCACGCTTTTCTTTGTTCTTCTTTGGCAATCTGCTCCATGTCTTTGTCGTATATGTAGTCTTGGCACACAAAGCAGTATATTCCACCGTACAAAAGGTCTATAGCTGAACGAGAGAAGAACAACACACGAACCTGTTAGAGGCCTTTTAGAGAAGCTGACGTTCTGTAAATATGGATGAGGCATTAAGGAAACATTGCGAGCGGTGCAGCAAATCTGCCTCCTTTAATAAGTGATGGGAATAATAATTAGGGCGCAGCGCAGAAAACATCCATTGCTGCTTGTGCCACAATACCGCGTCCTCTGTGAAATGTCCTAGCGAGCATTGCAATATCAACGCCGACCCATAATTGTGAATGAGAGCATTATTTATGAATTATCGTTCTCGAATGCTTATCCCTCCATTTCTCCGAGCCTGCAGTACCTATTTTTCAGTTCCCATGGCAACCCGATGATGGTCTGTTTCACACAGACGCACTAAATGTTCGCAGGTGGAGCGCAGCAGCAGGGACGGAGGTCTATTTGTGACATGACACTAATGCACAGCCTGGCACAAGCCGCCGACAGGTGCTCGGAAGACTATGAGGCTTTTAGTGGCTTTCAGACTGGCCGCTGCATGTTCGCAAGGTTATTTTCAGATGTTGTAAAGGGACAGAAGTCTCATTGCCCAACAATCGGCACATGCATAATCGCAAATCTGTTCAAAACCGACCCTATTTGCTTTCTACATAAATGCACTTAGTCCTATGATTACGGTTTATTAGTGCGTGCCAGAAAAAATTAAATGCTTGCAGTACAAAGCAACGAAATGTAATGGGAATAATATAATTAGCCAACAATATCGTGCACCAATAAAGATGACCCAATTAACAATTCACAAATGCCACAAACTAACTACAAACCTAAATATTTTACAGAATTTATTTTTAAATATATAATTATAAATATATAATCTAATATAATATATACACACACACTTTTAAATATATTGTGTTGTATATCTAAAATATTCTATATAATTATATTTCTATATGTATATATTTTATATTTAAATAAATAAATATATTTTAATAATTAAAAAAAAAAAAAACTTTACCGTCATTTAAAAAACAAAAAGTTAAAAGAAAAATTTTTTTTTTAGAAATAAAACTAATAGTTAATCAATGGCCAGTTATTTTGTACTAAACACTTTACCAAAAATAAGGTAAATATTTAAGTTTTTTAAAAACTTTTTTTTTTTTTTTTACCCTAGTGACTGTGGCAAATGATAAAATCAGTGTAATTATTAACTCTGGTAGCTAAAATGTATAATTAGCAAACTTTGGGCTTTAAAATTGTGATTTCTCTGCTAAAACAGCTGATAGATAAAACCAGGACAACATTTCTTCTTTTCATTTGGGTGTACGTCACAATACGTAAGAAAAGACAGGTCAGGGTTTCTGTTTTATCACAACTTTGACACTATTGTAAAGTGTTGCATTTTAATCTATTTTTTAAGACTGTGGTCATGCATGAGGGTTTTAAACATTATTTGGATTAGACGAGCAGAAAAGAGAGAAGTTGCAAAAGAAAACCATGCACACACACACACACACACACTCGCATCAGATGAATAAACCGAAAGCATAACAGGCCTTCAGGTAACCATGGGAACCAGCACAGAAAAAAAGAGGAAAGAACACCGAGATCAAGCCTGACAAGTGTGAGCCGACAAAACAGAAGCGGCGAAAAAAAAACACACCATCTCAACAAACCTGAAAAACTGATGCACAAAATGAAGCCGGCTCATTCAGACTTAATTACTCCCCTGTTCGTCTTTGGAGAATAATCACAGTTTTCCTCCTCGGGAGCGGCGCTCATTCACAGATATCCCTTGTACGCAGGCTAACCTAATTAAATGTTCAATCAAACGCTGAGGGGAACTCGACACACACGAGCGATGCCTCTGTGTCGCCTGGGAACGCAGCGAAACCAGAGCTATCGGTGATACTGCAGGAGCGTTACGACGCCTGCGGCACCACAAACCATAAACCATCACCTGGAGCCAAACAATCCACACTGGATCGGCAGCGAGGGACTTCATGTGTTCATCAGGAGACATAAGAGATGCTTAAACAGGCGGCAGAGTCCAACAGGAGCTCACTATGAGTCAGCATGGCTGAACCAAGCCGCTCAGGCCATCTGTGAACGATGCACTACAGAAAGAGACGGCCGTTCCAAAGCAATATCTATTTCTGTTGCCACTTACGACTGTTTTTAATAGTTGAATGTCTGATTTCTGACGCTGTCAGATCGTGTGTTTTCTACTGTGTGTTTTTATTACTTACGAAAGTTGTTGCATTGAATCACTGTTCCTTTGCATTAAGATCCATTTAATCCTTAATTCTGTTGTATTTCTAAAGAGGTCCTGCTGCTGCTGCGAATGGAAATCACCACTTCATACAACGCACTAAATATCAGTTTTGTTTATCAATTCTAATGTTGAAAACAGCAGAGTAGAATTCTTTGATGAATAGAAAGGTCCAAAGATCAGCTCTCAGATTTACCTTAAACCGAAATCTTTTATATTATAAATGTCTCCATCAATTTTTAATAAATAAAATGCATCCTTGCTAATTAAAAGGAATCATTTCTATAAATCACCCAGAAAAAAACAACAACAACAACATACACACACACATATATATATATATATTATATTATATATATAATATATATATATATAAATATATATTTCGTTTTATAAATAAAATAACCTTAATATATAATCTTTATCACAACTTATAATCATATATAAAGAATTTGTCAAATATAAAAAAAATGTGTTATATATATATATATAATATATTTTAATAAATATAATTATAATTAAAAAAGTATATATTATTTTATTTAAAAAAAATCTTAAGGGAACAAAAATAATATATTAATATTAAATAAAATATATAATACACTATTTGTATAATTTAAAATAATTATATATATATAAATATATTATTAAATTAAATTATATTATTTTATATATATATATATATATATATATAAAAATTAAAAAATATATATTACTGCATTTGCTAAATTTTGGTTTAAATAAATGCAGGCTTCTGAGCAGAAGAAAATTATTAGAAATCAAAACTTTGTGTTGGAGATAGAGTTAACACTAATATTTATATTGAGTATCAGTACAGTCATTGATTTACATTACAAGCATCAGAATTTCACGTAAACATTATCATCATGCATATTATTAGCAATATTTCCAGACGAACACTTACTGCACTGAAGCAGCTCGGCTTGACTTGATTCTCCATCAATCATTTTGAGTCTCAAATGTGATCATCACGCTTTTGAGGAATGTTTATTCGCAATATTTTAAATGAATGAATAATAGTTTAGGGCTCATTCAAACAGAACGTTCAGATTCAGACTGGATTCATTATAAACGACTGATAATTTGTGCATTTAAATGCGCAAACATTGACAAGATGGCGATTTCCATTCACATGAGCAGCAACACCTCTTCACGAATGCAACAGAACTGAGAAAAATGGATCTTTATGCAATTAAGCAATTTTTTTAATGCACTGACTACCAACAAGAGTAAAGACTGTAGAAAACAAGACCCAGAAGCCCACTAGTGAACAGCATTTTAGACATCATATTTTCTTATGTATATATATATATATATATATTTAGACAACTTTAAAGGTGATTTTCTCAGTACTGTTCCCTCAGATTCCAGATTTTCAAATAATAGTTGTATCTCATCATCATAACAAAGCATGCATGGAAGGAAAGATTATTTACTCATCTTTCAGATGGCGTATATATCCTAATTCTCAAGGTCACACGTGTTATGCAAACAAAAACTTTTATTTCGGATGCGATTAATTTTCCGACTCCGTTGCCTGAATCGTAGGTGATATTCTTTCCTTTGTTAATACGCAAGAGGAAATCCCAGAGGATGACAGACAGAGACGGCAGCTCCACGTCTCGAAGGTAGAAAGTAATTAAGTCCGTCATGTGGAGCTCAGATTTGGGGTATTTCCAAACGAGCTGTATGAAACAGGTGGGTGACGAACTCCAAGGCACCGCTGGAAAGAAACGCCGCGAGTCACACGTTCACACAGAGTCAGGGACTATTATCCCCTCGCACACTATAATTACCCACATTCCCGTCTGTTTGCGCTTCTTATTTGTTTGTTGTCGGAGGGTGGCACTCTTCCTCATTAAAACAGAGGGGATAATTACATGCCAGCGATGCATTAAGGAGCAGGGAGAAATCCAAGACCCCTTCCAAACATCCAGGGCCGGATCTGTGCTGCTTTTTGCGCCAGAAGACGATCAAGCTTTTGGAGCGGACACGAAACCGGGATTTGTAGCGCCCTGTGATTCCGATGCAGAAATCACGTACATAAACGAAAATTAAGAATTCAAAGTGTAACATTTCTTTCGTGTTTTAATTTGAACAGAAAACCTCTGTTGTGCAGTGCTTTGTTTCCCAAAACATAAAAGGAACTGAATTTATTTTTTATTACAGACAAATAATGACTGAATATTATTATCTGAAAAAAAATTAAAAAATAAAATTGTGTTAGTTGTTAAATAACATACAAATAAGTATATAAAGTTACGTTGTATATAAAGACGGATTCATTCACTTGATTAGACATGCTTTAAGTGTTAAAAATGTCATTTAAAACCTAGTTTTGGTGCAAAGTAGAGCTGCGCTATTTAATTAAATCTGAACATCTCTCTGTTCAGTATTCAACGTGCGTCTCAAAGCCTTCCTGCAAGCTTTGTGACTGTGTGTCCTTTATTCATCAGCTCTATCTGAGCTTTGACTGTGGTGATGGTGTTCTGCGCTCATGTGCTCTATTTTCTGCTAATGACGTCTGTCCGTGTGGGAGCGAGTCTTACCTTTGAGAAGCAGAGATGCGTATGAGTAAGTCTCTGCGTGCATCTTACCTAGGTTGTGTCTCTTGTTTTTGGCGTGATCGTGGATGTGTTTCTTGCTGAAGCAGCCGAAGAACACACAATGGAGACAGGAGTGAAGCCGGTTTAAATGAGCTCCACACATGTGACATATACATGACTTCGCCTAGGGAGAAATGACAGAGAGAGAGGCATTTAGTTATAGATGATACTCAAACTAGCTGGTAGACTGTCTGAAGGACTAGTTAATTAGCCCATGCATTTTCTCAATGAAGAAACCTCCCCAAACGCTGTCATTAGATCGATACTGAACACAACTACAGGATAAATGGATAATAATGTTCAGATCTACTGTTGCAGTGGTTTACGGTTACTCTACTGTTCAAAAGTTTGGGATCAGTACATTTTTATTATTTCTTCTTTGAAAGAAATTAATACTTTTATTAACCAAGGATATAAATGAGCAAAAACGTCGTAGTATAGATTTGCATTTTAGAAATGTTTTATATTTGGTAAAATAAATTATGTTGTTTTTACCTTGCTATTCATCAAAGAATCCAAAAAAAAATTTAATAATATAAATCACAGGTTCCAAAAAATATATTTGGCGGCACAACTGTTTCCAACATTGACAATTAATACAAGTAAAAAAAATTATTTAAAAAAAAATGTAATTGACAAGAAATAAATCAGCATATTAGAATGATTCCTGAAAGGATCATGTGACACTGAAGACTGGAGTAATGATGCTTTGTATCACAGGAATAAATTACATTTTATAATATATTTCACACAGAAAACTGTTATTTTAAATTGCAATAATATTTCACAATATTACAGCTTTTTCTGGATTTTTTTATCTAATAAATGCAGCCTTGATGAGAAGAAACATCTTTAAAAACCATTAAATATCTTATTGACCACAAATTTTTGAACGGTAGTGTGTGTGTGTGTGTGTGTGTGTGTATTATATATGTGCATGCATAGATTAATCACTTATAATAAACACTAAAATCAAGTCCCATACAATGTTTTTTCTAATTCAAGAAGCAGTTTCAATAGAATACGCATCACAGCAGAGAAGACGATCTGCAATTTCTGTTTCATGCCACCTTTAAATATTAATGCAAAAAAAAAAAATAGAATGCTGAAGCAAAAAAAACAACCTGATTTTAACTAGTTCAATCTCCTGAAGACTACACACCACCTGAATATACACCCGCAGCATGATGTCAAGCTTCAGCAGTGCAGAGCTGGTTCTTTAACAGCCCGCTCTGCTTTTACCTCCAGACTAGCTATTTTTGTATAGACCCCATTTTCAGCTTCACATCTCGCCCTTCCACGATTCCCCGATGACACGCCACCCAGCAGACAACTGAGAATAAGCATCATCCAACCGCGCTAAACGTCAGGTGAGATGCCGACAGATCTGGAGCGCCGGCTTTCACCGCAATCGCTTTAAAGAAGAGCCACCGTTCCCTGAAGCTGGCCTGAACGCTGGGTGCTGATACAACCAAGACACCTCAATGTTTAATGCACTGGAGCAGAAAGCAAGCGGATGTGACGGAGAAGGCCTGTCTTTCCTCGATCGGAGACGTGGAGGGAGAAAGGTGCAAACACGCAACAGTGTAAAAACACACATGGAGAATGATTTCGGCGAGATGCAATAAAGGATAATCCATTAATTATTAGAGCAATATGATATTTAAAAGTTGTGCTCATGTTATGACAGGGAAGCACAATGAAACACTTCATTTGATGGCCGAGCATCTCGACCCAGATCCACAGCTTCACCACGCCCAGACACTAAAACACTGCGCTAGTATGCAAATGACCAGGGCTGGCAAAATGTGCATTATAGCGCAGGGAATATAGTGCACTGAACATATGAACTGCATTCAAAATAAATCGCTTTTATGTAGAAATGCTTTTTGTATGAAGAACAGTAGGCAGTAAACAGAGCATTTAATTTGCATTTATGAGTAGTAAAAAAATAATAAAAAAAATGAATCAGATAATCTTTTATTAAATATTATTTTCTGGTATTACAAGCTTAGAACATTATTATATTTTGGATATTATTTTTTCAGGATTTTGACACCTTATTTTACTGACTTTTTTTTTTACCATTCAAATTTGTCCGGGTGGTTAATAAACTGTGGTGTGACAAACTCAGAACACGCATTTAACACCAACATCATGTAAATAATTGAATGGTTTTCCATTTTTACTTGAAATTGGTGTTTTGGAAACGCTGCCTTAACCATTAAACTCCGCCCCCGCAAGACCAAGCTCATCTGCATACAACGTTGAGAGCCACGCCCACATCTCAACATCCAATCAACAACCAATGCATACAATCAAGCCCCGCCCTACATTCTCAGCAATGCATCATTAAGAGGGCCTATAGAAACACTAGTTTCATTCTGAACATCTCTGACTCCCTACACCTCCCGATCACGCTCTACACACGTCATTTCTTCTTTATATCTAGAGCGCTCCCCCTTCATCCTCGGATGTCTCCTACTCTCTTTCTCATCCTACAGTCCTACTTCCTACACAGAGCATCAGCAGGCCCTCTTTGCTCTCTCCTGCTTGTGTTAATGCTGTAATGTTGAATGAGATGGTGCATTGATCAGGACCTCATCGGAGACGGGGGTGTGGGGCTGAAAAACAAGGCAAGAAGGATCAGCTTCCTCCTACAAGATCCACTGCAGGCTCCACATTCATAAACGCACACACAGTCTATTTTTGCAGCTTGCTGGCATACATTTGTAACAGAAAACCCTTAAAATGGCAACGAGGCACCAAATGCCTGCAGTCAAATGCAGGGGGAAAAAATGTTAAGTGAAATTACAAATGTATAAAATAAGATGGAAATTTAATGAACAAAAATAAGAAAATATGAGGCATAAATAAAATTAAATAATGCAAATTATACTAAAATAGGAACAAAATACAAATAAACTAATATAGAAGAGATGAAAACCACATCATAATGTAAAAAATAGGACAGATTAAGATAAAAAAAAAGTGAAAAAAAAAAAAAAAAAAAAAAAAAAAAAATCACAATAATAATTTATAAATTTATTATTATTATTATTATTTATAAATAACAATATTAAAAATTGGAATAAACATGAATTTAAAATAAGTAAAGGCAGAAAGTGGTTTCATAACAGCAGGTACAAAAAATAAATAAATAAAATAAAATAAAATAAAAAAATCCCAATATCAATCTCTGGCTGTGTGAAAGTGTTTGTTCAACACCGTCCGTCTCAATCAACGGCGTAGTCTGGGCCTGTTATTAAACATCGAAATGAATGTTTTCAAGGAAACAGTGTAGTCCGATTCAAAAACGACTGACTCAAACAAGCTTTTTAGTGAATCAGAATCAAATCAAAGTGGAACTGGATTCCAGAGCTGGGTTTGGGGCAGATGACATCATCAGCGGACGGACAGAAGGGCTCCTCTGTTATCCAGGAAACCAGACTGTGATGCTGACTCAATAAAACAGGCATCAAAAGAGAGCGAGGGTCCAGCTCCAGTCACTCTGATTGGACGGATCCAGTGTGACCGGTAACAAAAGCAGCACTGTCATCCTGCGCACAACTCACAGACGAATCAACCGCACAGAGGAGACTCAGAACGATTCATATCATTGGTGGTCCAAGCAGACCTGCGTCAGACAAGAGCGATCAGGCCATTCAATCATGCTTTATTTGTCTGGGTCAGTAAGTCCCCACCATATGTTTTAAGTAAGCATCTCTCTCCAACCAATTGGACCAAAATGCCTCTCAAAATGCTAAAGCAACCATAAAAACCCCTATATGTGATTTTTAGTAGGGGTGCACCACAACTTTGCAATATTTTAAATAAATCACTAATAAAAAGAAAATAAAACATAAATACAGTTTTGAATAACTAAGCTATATTATGTGGTAAGTGTGCATATATTGTGCAGTATATGCAGTGGTATATATATATATATATATATATTTAATTTTCATTTTACATGTTTAGTAATTGACGTTTCAGTCGTTTTTATTAGTATTAATAGTATTAATTAGACTTTGCTTGGATTAACTTAGATTAAATATTATAATATTTTTAACACCTATACTTCAGGTTTTGGCTTAGGCATGCTAGCTACACGACGCTCTATAACCCCAGTGATCAGACTTGACTTTATAAACCAGATTCGACCGGCCAATCACATCAGCTCTCGCCGTTTCTGCGGCAACCGAGCATCCAATCACAGGCTATCTGCTGTGCTTCCAGGATCAGAAGTGTAGTAGGAGGCATGTGGGTGATGAGGAGAATCAAGGGAGGCAAGAGACATGAAAGACAAGAAACAAAAAGGAGACGCGGAGAGGGAAGGCGCTGATGATAAAGGATGGATGACAGTTCAAACACATGCAGATGAGGGATGTGAACGCCTCGAAGCTGCCTGGACTGCGATAAACCTGCTGGAGGCTAAATAAATGAGATCAGCTGAGAGAAAGAGAGCGAGCGCACAGGGAGTGTAAGACTGATACTAAAAAGCCGGAGGCAGCACCACAACGCAATTAGAGGAGAGGGCCTGTCAATTACCCAGAGTCCCCTTCTGCTGAAGGACTGCTTCTGAATGGGAAGGACGTTCACAGACACAGAGCATCATCACACTTAATCCCACAGACCAGCCCTCCTCTGCAATTAAACACTCATCACGAGGCTTATAGACAAACCCTAGCTGCTCAAGATACTGCGAGTCATTCAAGTTAATTAAAAACCTATAAATAATGATGAATAACTCTGTTTATATAAGAAACGTATATAGACATAATTAGGGTTGGGCGATGTCGACCAATTTGGTATCGTACGATGTCTAATGTGAAACATTGCGATGGACGATGGCGTCGTTGTTGGGGGAGTTGTTTAGTTGTAACGTAAACACCAAGCCCCGCCCCACGACTGACAAAAATAACAGGGTGCGCGCGAGCAGGTGTGAGAGGATCAAGTGCAGGAATAATCGCGCGCGAGTGCTTGAATTGCGTGCGGATGACATATCAAGTGCGCGGCGCGTAAGGGTTTGAAATAAGCTCACGGCCCCGTTTCTTTTGCATGTGGATCTGTTTTCCTCTCCGCGCGCCAGCATCAGTGGTCAGGCTCACTTATTAATGGCATAGATTTGCCCCCATAGATTAAGTGTGTTTTTCGTGAGCTGGTTGCTGCTGCGGCGGCGGGGCGGAGCATCGGTGATGACATCGTCTATCGACCCAACCCTAGACATAATATAGAGATACATAAATACACAGATCAACTCACATTTATTAAAAAAACATTACCGCTTAGTAACAGATTACAAAATTAATTTACAAAAAAAATTAAGTACTTTATTATTAGATATACTTTATACAGGCTATTATAATATAAATGTAGTAGATTACATAAAATACATGAATTAACTTATAAATATAAATTAACTAAAAATCATGAATAACTCATATATTTATATTTCTTTTTTTAAAAATTTAAAAATATGTACACACACACACACACACACACATATATATATATATATATATAGCTGGTTAATAGCGGATTATGAAAGTCGTGTCTTTTTTCCCTGCTCAAAATGGACTTTAAATGGGCTTTCACACCTGCCTCATTTAGTTCGGTTGAATCGCGCTAGAGTTCGTTTTCCTACTTGGTACGGTTCGTTTGGGCAGGTGTGAATGTAACAGTCGCACCAGAGTGTGCACCAAAAGCGGACCAAAAAAAAAAAAGTGTACCAAGACCTCCTTGAAGAGGTGGTCTTGGTACGCTTTCAAACGAACACTGGACCGGTTCGCTTGTGGTGAGAACATGATCCGAATTCGAACAGACCCAACTGCAAAAAGTACTGCGCCTTTTTGGACTAATCCAGCTGCCGTAGTCAGCTGCGCAGTGCATT
>JAUMHG010000054.1:1287451-1317839 GCA_032359395.1 Enteromius anoplus | reverse complement strand
CCTGAACCGTGCGCAACTGAACGAATCCCTCCCACGAGACGACTCGTTCTTCCCGAGTCACATTAAAGATTCGTTTAAAATGAACGAATCGTTCAAGAACGACCCATCACTAGTCTTGGGGATTTCTGACCAATACCCTGATTGTCTATGCACTTAATACACAGAAAATGGCAATTTTAACTAAAAGGTAAGTTTAATGTCTAAAGTAGGCAAAGTACCGAAATATCACGGTTACCGAACCGAACAAGGCGAACCGAACGGTTCGATAAAGAACCGAAAACCGTTGCATCCCTAATATATAGTTAATGTAACATGAAGAGCAGAGTTTTTTTTCTTCAAATATCAGCATAATCGCAAATGTATAATCTTGATCTTACAAAACATCTAATAAATAAGGAGTTAATATTAATCGACTTACATTTTAAACACAGTCCTAAACAGTTCCTATTTTGTCAACTAAAGTGTTTTGCATCTCTTTGGTTACTGAATCACAGCATTTGAATGAATCAGTTGATTCAACGACTCACTCATGCAGTGATTTGTCGATTTCGTTTTTCCCAAACAGCCAAACATTAATTACGCTTTTGCATGTGCATTTAAATGGACCTCTGCATCGCAAACTAATTTTGTATATACCGAATTAATTTGTCCCTACAGTGCCTATTTGAATTTATTGATTAAATGTAAGAATTTGACACAAGAGATGATGCATACATTTAATTAGGACGGTAAATATGGCCATAAAATGTAAAAATCAATTTAAGCTTATTGGAAAAGCTTATATTTGTTACTACCTTAAACGAGCCATTGCAAAGAATATGAAAAACATCAAAAGCTTTGGGAGACCTAAACCTGACAAAAATAACATATTCAGCAAAATATCATCTAATTATCGTTAAAATATGTATCGTATATCCCACACCCCTCCTTTCAAATCTAGCTAGCCTCTCCGAAATCGCCTAATAGTTGCAATCCTAAAAATAAAAGTAGTAATGATATTTATGACGACACTTTTTCAACCGGTTCATCCACAAAAAACGAAACAAAAACCTGTTCTTGGCATACTTTGCCAGTGATGCATTTATGCTGTAAAGTGCCGTTTCGACAGACCAACATTAAACATCAAGTTTTGGTAACTGCAATCTTAAAATCTAACAGAAACTGTGATGTTTCCATGAGAACAGGAACTGTAAGCTTCGGTAAGTCAATCTGAATGGGGGCTTGTGGTTGCCATCCAGCGTTGTGAGAGATATGCATCAGCCGGTCAGTGATCTGTGGGTGTGCCATCATGTGAAGCTGGTGCAAACGCATCCAAAGGCCTTCACCACACAGTATGTGTCATTCTGCAGCAGGGGGATGGGATGGAGCACAGCCGCTCTGGCAGAAAGCCTCTCTAGCATTTACCGAGCTCCTCAGATTCCTATTGTCCCTTCACGAGTACAACTGGACAGATGAGAGGCGAGTCCGGTCGCTTTCCCACCTGTGCTCGACAGATCCAGATCTGGTTACTTACGATCCGTACGGCATGGTCTAAGACTTAGCGGGTGTGTCTAATAGGTCAGATGTGGTGTAACACAACCCAAATTACAGAATTGGATTTCAAAGAGCGGTGAGAAAATATGTAATAATAACTTGCATGCAGCAAAATAAAACACACCAAATTTGCGCCTGGATTATAGACGAGCACGGTTAATTAAGCTAAAACGATCAAAACCTCCTTAAAGAATAAAACACAAAGCGCTAAGAAGACTTTATCCTTCATAAAACTCTTGACTTGACCTCAATTGTGCCAATGAGTCATGCAATCCTGAGTGAACCAGATGTAACTTGAGGCTGCATGACGCCATCCACCCTATATTAATGTCGTGCTACCAAAGATACGTCCAATAAGCATTATTTATTGGACATGTTAACACTGCTATCGTGTGAGCATGTTCCTCACAAAAGAAAGCATGATGAGACACAGATATATGACATTTGATTCAAACGAATCATGATGCACATTTCACGATAACGCTTTGTTTTTCAGAGGGAGACGGGTTGGGTGAGGATAGTTCGTGTTTAAGCTGTCGTCTGATGCCACACGCTTGGCTATCATAGAGGAGTGATGGAGCCATGACTCATTTCAGACCTCAATCGGTTCTTTCGAAACAAATAACTGTGAATCGGTTCTTTCGAACGCTTTGATAACCACGGTTGTCGAATCAGTGGTTCTGTATGGATCCAACTTGGAGCGTGAGTTTCAGGACTCGTTGCAGAACCATGAACCAAACTAACCAGCTATGATGCGATTCACAAATGTACAGTCTTTAATTTACAAGTATTGAAGTACAAGACTGTCAATTTAAAGAGGCGTGAAGCTACAGGTATAATTGAATTGAAAACGCTAAAAGTATTAATTTAAACATAGTGATAAAATACAGAGAAAAGGCATAGTTTAATGCGAAATACACAAATATTATAAGCGCTTCACGGGAGTGGGTGGACGTTAAAGAGCGATCTTGCCGGGATTTACAGCTTCTATTCTCTGATTGGTGGAGATTTTCTGCCGAATCATGGGTAATGTAGTCTTTCACTAGGTATATCGCTGTTAATCAATATTGTTCAAAACTTACGTTGGAATAAGGCAGACTGATGGTTTCAACAAAAGCATATAGCACTGATTAAGAACCTCGTAGCCTGTTTATGAGGGAAATCAACTCCTCTATGGAATCGGATAGACACCTACTGTTGCACCAAAGTCAAACGCAGTGTATTGTAATCCCATAAATTCGTAGTCTGTCCGAGCACCTTCATTTTATTAAAAGAAGCAATTTAGTTGAGTGGTTTGTCAATCCGGATCACCATGTGTTCGAAATAAACGGTTCTCGAGCTGAAGCGGTTCAAAAGGAAAAACAAACGGTTCTCGATTCAAATAACTGATTCAGCGCGGCTCGTGACGAATCACTTAATCCGGTTCAAACGATTCATTGAATCGACTCGAAATCATAGACTCCATCACAGTGGACGTATTAAAATGGAGATGTTTAGGCAGTGAACATAAGTCGTTAGTCCTGCCACACAATAGGCAGATTCCGTGATAACTGTAAAACCTCTAACGTTATTCGTGTATTGCCCAATCAATGATGTTAGGCCTGGCGTTTTGCATCAGAAAACGTTTCGGTGAGAT
The DNA here is from genome assembly GCA_032359395.1 of Enteromius anoplus. Lineage (NCBI taxonomy): Eukaryota > Metazoa > Chordata > Actinopteri > Cypriniformes > Cyprinidae > Enteromius > Enteromius anoplus. The sequence continues at coordinate 1,314,670 of JAUMHG010000054.1, read as the reverse complement.
CCAGAGAAAGTGTCGACTAATTAAACTCGCCTAAAGCAGGCTAAACAGCATCGATAGCGGAACAGCATCTATGAACGCAATGAATGCGATAAGGAGTCTGCGCAGGCCAGCCAATGCATCCACATAGGGATGGACGTGGATTCATATCCCTCGGTGGAAATAAATCACGTTAGCCTGGCGAATTACACATCCGTTTGCGTTTGAGAGGGTAATGCGACTTGGCACCGATGCATTGCACCACTGGGCTCTGGTCTATTTTATTTACCTTGCGTTTCCTGGTTTCGGCAGAGCCACTCCACACAAAGCACTGGTATATGACGCGCAGATTCTGCTTCCAGTTGTCCACTTTGAAACCGTTCACATGGGAGCACCCTGCCGGACTCATGACAGAAAACACATTCGAGTTCCTCTGTATTTCAGCGATAAAATAAGCTCAACTGAAGTCACGAGGAGAATTCTCCACCAATTGTTCCGTTTTGCCAGGCAATGCAGCGAGCCACGACAGAGTCGAAGATGCGTGCCTTACACATGCGGAGAGCGTTTTTCGATACCCTCGCTGCATGAAAACGCCATCCCTGACGCGAATTAAGCACGCAAGCATGTAGTAAAACTGAGCACGCTTTGATATTGTATTTTCCAAGTCGGCTGTTTTAATGGACGGCAATGGAATTCAACTGAGCACCGTGGGCGACGCAATCCTTGCGATGTTGAACCCTGATTGGCGGATGGCTTGCGGTTCGTGGCCGCGATTGGCCAGCGCGCGTGCCATTTCCGTTAAACTCCCGCCCACTTTCGAGAACTCTAAAAATGTGATTGGCTGGCGCGGCCGCTTGTCTTTGTTCAAAGACTTGTACGCCGCAGAAGAGCCTGTGATTGGCTGCGCGTCGGTCCTTCTTTTCTTGATGGTTATGTCATTCAAGTAGAAAACACACGGTCCACATGCCTACCTGCATTCGAGCTGAGAATTTGGAAATCGATGTGAAAGTGAAGCGACTTGAGCTGATTGTAAGTGTTCATGGAAGCCTATTCAACAAGGTCTGGTTGGATAAACCAGACAAGACAAATAAATGATAAATGCATGATTTTTGTCTGTTGTTGATTACATATAAGAGTGGCACTTTGGACATGAACATTTTTGACCGAAAAATAAAACGTTTTCTTAAAGAAAATCAAGCCTGCTTGTATATAAACTGAAATTTAATCATACAAGCGTCAATGTCATGATCTGATTTAGACACAAGAATATAAGACATTCCTCTTAAAGAATAAAATACATAAAAATAAGATCAAATAAGAGCACCCAAACACCTTTTATGAGTTATTTACAAGTAATATTTCAGTAAAAGTATTTGAAATTTAACCTCAATCTAAAACCTCAACTTCAAACCTCATTTAATATAAGAAATATAAGACATTTCTCTCAAGAATCATCACAATAATTAATTGTTTACAAGTTGTATACCAAGACATTTAACAAAACAAATCTAAATTTTATGATCTCATGTGTTTAGAGACTTCACAGTATTATAAAATCAAGAAACGCCTCGGTATCATCAATTAATTATTCCTAAACAATGTTACAAAATTTAATTGAACTACCCTCAATTTTATGTGATAGTGACGTTCCTCTCAAAAACACCTTAATAAACTCTCTCCAAATAATATTTTTAGGAAATATTTAACAGGACAAAGCTCAATTTGAATCTCACTCTCTCAAAAACAAACACCCGCAGTAAAAGACTGCGAACAAAAAAGTATTGTTTATAAGCAATGTTACAGGAAGGTTATTTGAAATGTAACATATTTTGTATGATCTAACAGGGACACAGGAATATAAGACATGGTCAAGAAGCATCCCGATAATTAATTGCTTATAAGTTATATTACAAGAATGTAGCACAAACCTCAGCTTCATGATCTAATGCGATAGTGACACAGGAATATACAATATTATAAAATAGTTTCTAAATAATATTTTAAGAAAATGAAAAACTGAAATGGAACCAGAAAACCCTAAATTTTTGTCAACCCAACAGCTTTAATAATTTGTTTATAAATCATACTATAAGGAAACACACACTATTTAAAGGTATAGTTCACCTAAAAATTACAATTGAATCATTTACTCACCCTCGAGTAGTTCCAAACCTGTATGTGTTTCTTTCTCCAGACGAACACAGAGGAAGATATTTTGAAGAAGGTTTGTGCCCAGGCTGTTTTGGAAGCCTACGGTGACCAAAACAGCCTGGTTACAAACTTGATTCAAATCTCTTCCTCTAAAAATACACTCTCGAAAAAACCTTTTCAAAAGGTACATGTTTGTACCTAAAGTGTCTATTTTGGTTCCTTAAAGGTACATTTTAGTACTTCAAGTGAACCTAATAGGTGCTAAAGGTGACAGCTTGTGTGCCTTTATTTCTGAGAGATGAGTGATTTTTTTATTTTTGGGTGAACTATTCCTTTAACAACGAATACAAGGAACAAACCTCACCCCAAAATAAGTCGATATTCTCATTTCCGTTTGATTCAGGGGTTAATGGTGGAATCTAGGCTTCAGTAGCAGTAGCTTTAACGTATTTGATCATGTATTTGTGGTAAAGCCCAAAACATAAGAGACCTCTACAGGACTGGAGCAACTCCTTCACCCTGAATGCTGAATCACTGCAGGAACCGGCTGGAGAAGAGGCATTAGGTCAACCGACGCAGTACTCGGTTAGCATGCAACTGTCTTTAGGGTGAAAGAGCATGAAATTAGAGAAGCTGTCGGTCTTTGAAACCCCGGAAGAGCACATAAATGTCAATGCACTAACCAGAGACTGCAAGCCTGAAGATACATTTTGGAGATGAGAACACATATTGCACGATCTACCTGTATGATGATCTTAAAGAGGGTTTATTCTGTGGGGTTGCTATAAAGACAAGTATAAAAATGCAATTTCCACAACTCTTTTGAACAAAGAAGTCCAGTATCTTTATTTGTATGACCATAAATGATGCAGTGGCATGTCGACCAAGCATTGATAAATAAACACTGACAAAAACAAGTTCTTGTTTACGGTGCGCTGTGACAGAACCGAAAAAAAGGTCATTCCACACATTTATGTTTTCCTCCGATATAGTCCAACTGATTTTGCTCTTATGAAGGTCTTCCAGCTTTGGGATGAGGAAGGGGACGTGAGCAAAGCAGCGATCCTCCGAACAGCCTCAAGAGTAGCTCGACGTCTTGCTGCCGACGTCATCCTCTTGCATTCCCATACTCTACAAACACAGAACAGACCGCCTGGTTACAAAAGCACGTCCTTTAGGAGTCTAGAATTGAATCGATGATTCATGAGCTGGTTCAGATGTGTACCTTTTGCACAAACTGTGGGTTTACAGTGATTTCTTGATCCATGGATTTTAGTTTTTCATCTAACTCTATACATTTCAGCATCTGCATCGGAGTCAAGACAGATTAGAGTGAGGGAACACAACTAAACGCTACACAATGCATTGGTGCACAAACATCATATTGCGTTTCAAAAGCAGAATCTGAAATAGTTTTCCTTCTCAAACTCCCAAAACCTGCAGCGTATCATGAGACCACAACTTTAAACAATTCATTTAGAAATATATATATATATAGAGAGAGAGAGAGAGAGAGAGAGGGAGAGAGAGAACATCATTTACATAGAATAAAACTAATGTTTTAAGTTTTAATAATATTTCACAACTTCTGTTTTGCTGTTTTTTTTAAATGCATTTATACTATTTTTTTATTGCTATAACAACTAGATAGGACTAGTTATGTTGAACTGTAGTTTTTCTCTGGGGCTGTCATATGAGTTGCATTTGTTTACATTATGTGTTTGTACTGTATATTCATTACATGCATATAAATGGACACACATGCATATTGAAGAAAAATATGTTTATATATCACATATATTTACATATAAATTAAATTATGGGAATATAAATATATACAGTGTATTTATATTCACACGTAATAAATATATACCGTGCACACAATGTAAAAAAGTTTACGTTTGATTACGGTTAATCAATTATTCACGATATTACCGTTACCGTGTTTACAATTATATATTTCTTTCATTACAAAATTAGCGCTAATTTTTTTTTTAATGATTCACAACATTACTCGTTACTGTATTTATATACTTTTATTATATTAGAACAAACAGCATCTTTGTTTATGAACTTTTCATGATCTTACGATTTTCTGACCATTATATTGAGTTGTCTATGCACGTTATTAAGCTTTCTTTTAAATGTCCTTGAAATGATGATTAAGTGTAAATCTATAAAGCATGTTGCTCTCTGGTCTCGTTCTCTTGTACACAAGCAGCGAATGAAGAAAAGCTCTGTTTCATCATCGTTACAAACCTCCTGGTCGATTTTGTGGAGCATCGCAGGGTTGTTGTATTTCTCGGGGTTGTCATGGAAACAGACCATGCCATCTTTCTGGTTAATATTTGCATAAATCTCTCCATCCTCGATCTGAGAGACGAGAGAGGAAAGACTTGAGCACCAGCAAACCTCAAATGTTGAGTAAACATGAATTGTCTGAATGTCATGATGAGGCTGAGTCCGTACCATATGTAGGACGTATTTCTCGGCTTCTTGAGGGCCGGAGAGCTGAACTCGGCTCGCCATGTCTTGTAAGGATAATGTCAAGAACGTCTGTCAATCATAAGAACAGAGATTGCCATTTCTGTGAAGTCGAACTGAGATTACCCTTTCTGTTTAGAAACACTCTAATTTTCTATGCGATTCATTATGAAGCAAATGTATGCATTTAATTCAGCATCTAACCACATCTTGATGATGGACATGATGCACTGGCCGCATGATGAAGCCTATTAGAACTCAAGATATGAGCGTCAACAATTACACTCTTCCATTTATATCATAAGATATCAAACATGATACTGATTTCATTACTGAATCAATCTTTTGGCTTTCAATAAATGCAGTGAATCAAATAAGTCAATGACTCATTCATAAATACAGCTAACTAATTAATTTAGCTGATTGAACGAATCAGTTGAATGAGAGACTCGGTGATTCACTGATTAAGACAGTAACTTGCTCCAACATTTTAGATTTCGATATGCATTTAAAAAAAAAAAAAAAAAAGAGGAAAGCCTGTTTAAAACCAATTCATCTCAGCATTATTTTTTGCTATTCTAATTGCTGAACAGTTTGCGTAAACATACCTAAATGCCACTTCATAAAAACCCTTTCATGGGATAGTAGTGTAGTGTGTAATAGTTCAGATTTCGACTTACAGCGATTAAAATCAAATAATCGAGACCCTTCTGCCTACTTTTCAGAGGCGTTTTCGCTCCTCCATAAAAGCTCAAACTTATGGTGTAATCTAAAGTAAAGGTCATTTCATTTGTGCTGCTGTCTGTGGAGGGTCAGATGGCTCTCTGATATCATCAACAATATCTTCATTTGTGTTCTGAAGATGAACGAAGGTCTTATGGGTTTGGGACGACATGAAGGTGAGAAATTAATGACGGAATTTTTATTTCTGGGTGAACTAACCCTTTCAAACGCCTGACTAAATGGTCAAATACATGCAACAATGTGACAAAATGCATTGCTTGGTTATTATTCATTTAAACTCCTATCTATGAGTTATGTCTTCAGTGAATGTAATCAAAACAACATTAGATTGAATTTGTGCAGGTCTCAAAGCGATACGCTGTAGGGCTGAACGAGATTCTGTTTTGACATCGACAACGCGATGTGCGCGTGAGCGATAGTCACATCACCGGAACATACGATGTGAAGGGTAGAAGCCCATGGTGTATTAAGATAGCCTGGCTAAGATAGGAGCTTTAATCTGGCAAAGCTACCTTACTACCCGCCTTCTGGGAGGCGGGCTTAACCTGCGTCCATCAGATGCCTCTGGATACTACAGGACGAATCCAAAACCAATCAGAACACTCATTCAGATGACGTATGCGTACCTGAAGCCACCGTAATCAATTGTAGCTAGCTTCATTAAAGCAGTAGGAAAATGTCTTTACTTACTTTAATTACTTCTGCTCCGTTTTCAAAGAAAACCTGTCATGGAAATTTCTCAAAACAGCTGCTACAGCAGAGTCCAACGATTGTTGCCGCTCGGTACACGCCATGTCTCGTTTCTCATTGGTTCCCACTTTTTTGGGAATCTGAAATGCTCTAAAACGGCAGCTTGCTCGCGAAAAGAAAATATGGGCGGGCCCAGGCTAGTATTAAGAGACACAGTAAACACGAGTTTGTTGTATGGCTTGTTGCTGGGGTGACATGCACAAAAAAATGATTTTGAAATCATCTATTTGGGACTATTCAGGCTACAAAAAGGAGGATATTGACCAAAAAGAGGTACTTTTAATTATCAGGCTGATGATGAACCTGATTTTGCGCAGCTCGTCAGTGCACAACGGCTCTGCCTAGTGAATGCGGCTCAATGTAAGATCACGCACCTGATGGAATCTACGGCTGATTACAGAACCGGCTTTACTGACAAGATGCGCAAAACATATCGCGCAATGAGATCTGGTGCTTACTGCCACCAAATTTTTGAACGCTAGTGTATATATCTTTAAATCAATCACTCATATTAAGTTTCGATCATACAACACACGGATAATCCTATTAAATAATCATGATTATAATACAATTTCTGCCATAATCGAACAGACCTAGTGTGTAATGAAGTCTATACTGTATCGATTTCTAAAAGCAATTTGTTTTGTAATGGCTGATGTTTACAACCAGACTGATCTTTTGGGGTTATTTCTCAGCCCGGATTGATGTGCGATGAATGACTCGGCGCATCATGTAATGAATTCGATCTCTTGACAGCCCTAGTAACAGTAAACGGCTGTAATGCACGCAGAACACGTCGTCAGTGTAAGTTCAGACCTTGGTTAGCCTCTGAATGTTTTTCTTGTAGAGCGAGGACAGGCATTGTTTGACCAGGCCGGTGTTGTTGTCTCGTGTAAATGTCTCGCTGTGTTTGTTGACCACAGCGCGCAGCTCGGCGGGGTTGTTGTTGGCGTAGATCTGAGCCAGCTCGTGGTATGCGTTACTGAGGGGCTTTAAAACACAAACACACACACACAGAAAACACGATGAGCTCACAGGGTCTTTACGGTCAAGCCACAGCCACGACGTCGAGGCAGAAAGACTCACCTTGATAAACCGGCCCACAATCTGTGATGTGTATTTGGGGAGCTGCTGCACTTTGCCGTGAAGGATGAGGGAGACCAGGATGTACTTCTTGTATGCTTCTAACATGATGTGACTGACGGCCATTGCTGGAGTGGTTATTGCCTGAAGATAGACGGAAAGCATCAAATGGATGCTAATTCAAAACCAAAAAGGTTTCCAAATCATTCATAATGTCTTATATTAACTGTGATGAAGATTTTGACGTGCTTCTCATTTGGTCATTAAGTTTTCATTAAGACTTAAACAGCAAAAACAGAATTGTAATTGATTTTTGTGAATTACTTCATCTGCATGAGTCATTAGTGCCATCAATTAATGACATGACATGTAATAAAACCATTAAGCAGGTAAATACTGTTGCTTATTACTACATATTGTGGTGCATAAAACTTACAATGATTCAAAGTTAATTGATTAGTAGATTATTAAAATATATATATATATATATATATATATAATGATGTTCTCTTTTCTCTGCATTAAACATTTGTTAAATAAAATGATTTTAAAATGAAAAACAGACCAAAAAACATTTAACATACATATTTAACAAAAACTTATTGAACATCACCAAAGACCCAACATAAAGAGATTTTAGCTATACTGTCCCAGCAATAGCAGAAGTAAAACGGAGCAAAAAAATACCTGTTCAAAAAAATACAGCGCCCGTTCAAAGCTCTTCAGACCCGTGTAGATCATGCCTCCGTAGTAGTAAAAACATAGGAAGTGCTTTGCGTCATACGCTCCGTTCTCCTTGCAGATATCCATCATGTCTAACTCCAGGAACGGGAGTGCAGGTTTGAAGCACTTCGCTAATAGGCATAACTGGGAGCACAGGGCCGAGTCGTTAGTTACATCAATTAATCAAGACCACATCACATTTGACTTGTGGGCTATATTTACTCTTTAATATTTTCTATTCTGAGGGGGTTTCCTAGTACTACTGTACCGTCAAAATGAGAGTCCAAACAGCTGATAAAAGGATCACACTAATCTACAGCACTACATCAGTTAATGACTTATGAAGCAAGAAGCTACATCTTTTTAAAGACACCAAATGACATCCTACCAGATTTTCACAGCTCTTACATCTAATAGTTGACTCACCTGACACAGGTCTGCATGCACTGAGGTGAGCTGGTTTGTGTTCATCTGCATCTTGTCTATGGCCTGTTTAATTATACTTATTCCATGCAAAGGCTGTTAAAGAAAAAAAAAAACAATAATGTCAGCTTTATCATGCATAGGTAACGACACCGAAATCAACAAGAGACACTTGCCTGTTTTCTTTCTACAAGGGCAACTGTCAACTGGTGGCACAGACCGGCGACTGTATGCAGGAATAAAACAAAACGTATTAGCACAGATTTATCAGCACCATGTGTTTATAGCGCTGGTGGGTTTCCGTACATGTGTCTGTGGCGTATCGGATGTGCTCTCCATTGCAGGTGCTGATAAAGAGTTGGACTTGTGAAAACAGGGTCTCAAAATCTGGGATGTTTGGCATGGAAAACTTCACAAACCTGCAATGCATTTCAACGACACCACCGTGTATTCAAATAGACATTAAAGACTTGAATTCGCTGTGAATCAACAAGTCACTGACTTACAAAACAGCTAAAACACCGAGGGAATGTTCCTGGATGTCCAGCGCTCCAAGAACAGTGTCCAGATGGGAGAGATTCTTGGCCAGAAGCTCTCCGCTTTTGTTGATCAGCTCACACAGTTGAGTCATCTGACCTGAGAAACACAGCATTATGAATGAAAACATGAATTCACAGCAGTTCATACAAGCAATCAAGATCTCATATGTAGTTTTAAACAACGATAACCTGTCCTTATTATTAAAAAATGGCAGCACGTGACAGATAAACCCAGTGGAGTTGTGTTATGGTGGCATTTTTTACCATATTTTATAAATGACTCAGCTAACATGACCCCTCAGTGGCGTGAAAGCTAAGCTGTCCAGGTATAAGCCGAGATGTGTGATTATTCTGCAGCATTAAGTTTTTTTTTTATTCATTTCCGCTTGGACGAACAGAATGAGGTAAACAAATACCATGTTAACGTTACTGCCTGATATATAAACAACTAGCATGCTATCCCGCTAACGGCTTTTAGCATTAAGCTAGTTAGCTCATGTATTCGTTAGCCTGAGCGTTCGCGAACCGTGAAAACGGCGGTACCTTGAGCGGAGAGTTGCCGCACGTTATTCACGAACTGCTCCAGAGCCGAAGCCATCGTTTTGCGCTTTTGGGAAGATGTTTTTCATTCAAATGTCAAAAGCTGCTCTCCTGCACAGAAGCGACGGGCCCTCAGCCGCCAACAGCACACAAATATCGCGAGATTTGAATGACAGCTGAGATTCCACGAGATCTCAGGCACGGGATCGTTGCAGGTGCTACATTTTTCTTTTTTTCTCTTTTTTTATATTTCACCACACAGACACATATCTTGTATGTTTTTAGTGCGGAATGTTTTATTTAAATTAAAAGGTCGCATCATTTTCCATTTGAAATTGATATGGATCTTTAAGCCGTGAAAGGAACGTGTCAGTATTTCTTCCGGTGCAAAACAAAGATATTCAGACTGGAGAGACGATCATCTTGAAGGCTTTCGAAAAATCAGTAGCCTACTTGGACATATTGATGGAAATAAAAAATAAAAAATTATATTATAATTATATTATAAATTATATATATATATATATATATACATCTGGTAATTAATATTGTAATGTAGTATAGGTTAATTCTAGTGCTGTCAAAAGATAAATCGCGATTAATCGGATTCAAAATAAAAGTTTTTCCTTACTTAATATATTTGTACTGTGCATATTTATGAAGTAGTATATATAAATACAAACACATGCATGTACATATTAATGAAAATATATTATGTTTATATATTAAATATATATAGATATAATATAAAATATAAGAAAATAAATATATAAATGCATTTACGTGTAAATATTTTCAAAGTATATACTGTACGTAATAAATAAACACAGCATAAACACATATATTGAGCAAAAAAACTTTTATTTTGATGCGATTAATCGTTGGCAGCACTAATTCCTAATATTTTTTTATAATTTCAGAGAAAATTAAAAATAGCAGAGCGATAGCCATACACATTTTGCTTCACTTGCGAGTTTACTGAGAAAACAATAGAATTGTCATCCAAAATAGCCACGTAACGCTTTTTTAAATACTTTGATTTATATATATATTTTTTAATATTATTTGTAGTATTTGCATACTATATACATCATAAAATAATTTTGCTGTACCTCGTATAATATAAAGTAAAGAGCTCCCATTAAACATTCAAATCAAGCAGCTAAGAGGTGATTCGCAACATTACCAATTCAGATTTACACTAAATAATGAATAAATTGAATTTCAGACAACAGACTAAAGTTCAAGACTGTAAGCTTAACAGCTGTAATAAGGGAATAAACTACATGGATGTAATGGAAACGAATTAAAAAAAAACTAACTAAACTAAACGGCAGCGAATTATTCATTCATTGATGTAAAGATGATGATTGCATGTATGTATTTGTGTATTTATTTTTACGTTTATCCCTCAATCGTCGCGTGGAGTTCCACCCCACTCGCTCAGGAATCATGGGAAATGTAGTATTCACCAGGAATTCCGCTGTTAAACACGATCATTTAAAAATGAAGTCTACATTAAAGCGGACCGAAGCGCACAGCATCGATGAACATCATGTCAGCTCACAGTAGCTCTGTCTTTAATGGTTTACAAGCTATCGCTCAAAATCAATCCCCCTTTGGAGAAAATGAACAGCGCGTTAACTTCCGGAACCAGACTGTTCGTTTATGGACTACCGGGAAGTGGTTCTCCCTGTGAGGAAAAGAATCAAGAGTGTGTGATCTCTCTCTTCGCCAATAATCTCGGGTAGACTATGTTCCGTGATAACGTAAACCAGAAATAGCCACTAGATTACAGTATGCAACGTAAACAAATTATTGTATCTGTAATGGCTTTTATTTAGCACGCGCCTCATTCACAGCGTTTGTGTTGTGATGCTAGCTGCTAGCACAGCTGTAAACAAATGCAGAAACGCGAGGTCAACAACGCTGCAAATCCCCACCAGCGACCGCTGGACAAACATGAGACCCTCTGACCCGACAAAACACCCCCAACAAACGCGTTTACCCCGAGCAAAACAATAGAGAGGCGACAGAGTAAGATGAGCTAACGTTAACACAATCAGCCTCCTCCCGCTCTCTGTTCATCGCACCGCCGGCGAGCACGAGGCTTTCGGACGAGATTAAGGTTGTTCATCATGACTTTATTACCGAGGATTATTGTGAAATGGGTCGGGAGAAGCGCTTCCTCGGTGTGCTTTCACTATCGGTGCAGCGCTAACATGAGCTCTCACACGAGCAGACTGCGAGTGCTGGTGGATATGGACGGAGTCATCGCGGACTTCGAGGGAGGATTCTTAAAGAAGTACAAGAAGAAGTTTCCAAACGAGCCTTTCATATCTTTAGAGGACAGGAGAGGATTCTGGGTGTCCACGCAGTATGGAGGCGTGAGGAGTGACCTGTGTGTAAGTGTGTGCGGGTTTATGAGGACACAAATGTGTTTAATGACATAGGTACTACAAAATGAAGGGGATTTATGAGGACATGTTCAGTGTCCCTGTAAGGCTTATAAAACAGACTAAACGTCGTCTAAAAGTGTGTTGTGTTTCCTGTAAGGGGTAGGTTTAGGTGTAGGGTCAGTGTAGGACAATACCACATACAGTCTGTACAGTAGAAACACCATTACACCTATGAAGAGACCCCTGAAACCACAAAAACCAACGTACTTGTGTGTGTGTGTGTGTGTGTGGAAACACAACAGAAGAAGACATCATGAGCTTACATTGTCTGAGGATACACTGGACAGAAATATTTTGAATTAAGACTTTTTTTATATTATAGAATTTTCTGCTCACTAAGCCTGCATTTATTTGATTCAAAGTACAGCAAATATGTTTACTATTTAAAATAGCTGTTTTCACTGTAAAATGTAATTAAACGATGAATTTTTCAGCATCAGTGTCACATGATGTCATTATTTTCTTCTTCAGGATTCTTTGACACACATAAATATCCAATGCATTTATCTGAAATAGAAACCTTGTGTAACGTTTTAGACTCTACTGTTCGTATATTATTAATATTATTATTGTTAATGATTAAAAAAAATAAAAAATAAACAGCATGCATTTAATTGACCAAAAGCAACCCTGGAAGAAATCTAACCAGCTTTGATTTGATTATGTGAAAGGAATACATTGCATTTTAAAGTACATTAAAATAGAAAACAGTTGGTTTTAACGGATGGTGTGCACAAAAATTTAAAAAAGGAAGCCAAAAACCTGATGTAGATGCTAATACATGACCAAAAAATGACACTTTTAATGTAAATCAGTGGAAACAGTATAGCAGGTACTGACATAAATATCAGTTGTAAGCTTTAAAAAGTTGAGTCTAAACTGGTTTTGCTGGAATCCTAAACCAAGTGTGTCTGTTGGGTAATTATAGAATGGCTTGATGTATTTTGTCAGCTGGTTAAACTAGAGACTGCCTTTCCAACTAGTTACATGAGCTGGAAATAGTTTAGTCAAGACTATCCTAGACTGAATTAAGCTGGGGCTTTTTCTGCACATATACAATTATTAATCATTATCAAATATAAATAAATTAATAGAATATTGAAATATGATCATAAATTAAATTATGATTATTAATTGTTGATAATCCATATTAAATGGATAATCTTTGTGCTTAATAACAGGGATTCTGAACATTTTGATATTGATGGAAATCAAGTTTATGCTCATAAAGCGAATGACTGAAACTGTTGTGACACGTTCAGGAGACGAAAGTTTGTTCAACGAGACGAATTGTTTTCACGTTGAAAGATCATAATCAAAGTTTGCACTGACTGCAGGAAAAGGCCATCAGCATTTGGGAGTCCAAAAACTTCTTCATTGAGCTGGAGCCACTTCCTGGAGGACTGGAGGCCGTCAAGGAGATGTCCAAGATGGAGAAGTAAGTTCAACAAGACCACTTCCAGATTCAAAGCGGTGTCATTCACTAGTTCTGTGATTCATTTCGTGTTGATCTGAAGTAATCTGCCTTGAGTAAATGTCTAGTCTTCATATTAGTTTGTCTTTCCTTCACCCAGTACAGATGTCTTCATTTGCACCAGTCCAATAAAACATTACAGCTTCTGTCCATATGAAAAGGTAAGATTCCCTCGAACGGAGGCGGAGCTTCATTTATAGATGGACTTTGGTCTGAATGATTATGTGTATAGTGGGCTCCAAAGTCTGAGACCACTCTTTATAATATTAATTTCTTTATTTCATGTTAAACTGAGAGTTAACCCGCATTACTCAGTATATTATGTATAGCTCTTTTTAAAATAAATTCCTCTCTAATTAATTAATTTAATTTATATTTTTATATAAATTAATTAATTATTTTTAATTAATTATAATATTTTTTAATCTATATTTTTGTGCGACAAAGTAAAAAAATTCCTGATAACATAATAAATAATTAATCATTTAATTTGACATAACATACTATTGTGTCTGTAGACCTAAAAAAATATATATTTGAACGAAACCGCTGCTTAATTTCACTTGATGAGTGTTTGTTCGTGACCTTAAATGATGCAGAGCCTGAAATATTTCTTATTCATCTTACAAAATAGCTTTTCTTAACTGTTTATTTATTTATGGACCTGTGAGTTTTATAATAATTTTCATGTTTTGAGCAGAAAAAAATATATTTAATTTAATTATTATCTAATTTATGCATTTTTATTTAGATTTCTGTATAAACATATAAAGCAATCACATTGAAAATAAGATATTATATAAAATTGTTCCCTTTTTATTGATACTTTAATGAACAGCTGTTTAAGTTATTATACAACTTATAGTGAAAATTAAAAAACATTGTAGACCCGATACTGTTCTGAATATATATATATATGAATTATCCAAACACACACAACTAGTTTGAACCGGATTTCAGTGTGTTTTCCGTCTGTTTCCATGGCTTCCTCTAATGAAGTGTGTTTGTCCCCAGTATGCCTGGGTAGAGAAACATCTGGGCTCCGAGTTCCTGGAGCAGATCATCTTGACCAGAGACAAGACCGTAGTGACCGGAGACATCCTCATCGATGACAAGCCTGATATCCTGGGTGAGTAAGAGCCTGCTTCCCCTCTCCAGACCCACATAACGAGCTCTGGAGGAACAACGTCTTTGTGTTTCAGGTGTGGAGCCCAACCCGTCCTGGGAGCATGTCCTGTTCACTGCCTGCCACAACAAGCACCTGCCTCCAAACCCTTCCCAGAGACGCCTTCAGTCCTGGACCGACGACTGGAGGGGTCTGCTGCAGAGCAAGCGCCAGTAAAACATCACCACTTGTGCTTCGATGGGTAAACAGATGCTCCATCAACCCTCAAGTACAGTATGATCCTGTAAATCAAATCAAACCGGACGGTTTTTATACGACTTTTAGCATCATTTTATTGTTTATTAAGCCTCTACTGAGGGTTTGATATCCATAGTTTACATCAAGCATAAACTGCCTTCTGCCTCTAATGGGATCTTTGTAGAAATGGAGGGAGGATGTTTAAAAGCTGTTTGTGCACATACGGTTGTCAAAATCACTATGAATTTCCACTTGTTTTCTCATTCTATGTTTAATTTATTCTGCTAGTTTTCATTCAGGGAGAACACCATACTTGACCGAACAAGACGTGTTTGTGTATTAGTTTCATGTCACTAAGCATGCATGTCGAGCTCATGTACTGTGACGGTGTGTTCTCGGACACTAGGGGGCGCTGTGAGCACATGGTGCTTTTTAATCGGAGCAGCATTTGGGTTCATTCTTTATTATTAGTTTGGACTCGAACTTTTTTTTAATGCCTAGAGGACAGGTGTTTTGGTTTATGGCTTTGGCAAGTATATTATTTAATTAATAAACAACAATTTTTTTTTTAAGTTGCATTAATACTTTTAATCAAGACTGCATTAAAATGATCAAAAGTGACAGTAAAGATATTTATCATGTTATTCGATTTAAAATAAATGCTGTTTCTTAACTTTCCATTCATCAAACAATCCTGAAAAATAAAATAAAAAAGTATGATAGTTTGCACAAAAATATTGGTCAGCAGAACTGTTCCTATGATTTTTTGAAAGATCATGTGACTCTGGAGTACAATGCTGAAAATTCAGCTTTGATCACAGAAATCAATTACATTTCAACAGATATTCACATAAGAAACAAGTCATGTTATTGTAATAATATTTAACTATTTTTATAAGATCAATTATATTCGATTAAATAAATGCAGCCTTTATGAAATTTAAAAACATATGCCGATTGGCTGCTCAAGAAACCGTTCTGATTATTATCAATGTTGACAGTTGTGCTGCTCAATATTTTTGTAGAAACTAATACATTTAGCTTTTCAGGATTGTTTAGTAAATATTAAGTTTAAAAGAACGACTTTTATTTGAAATAGACATCTTTATTAACATATCTTATAAAATAATATTATTAAAAAAATATCTTATATTTAGTTAAATGCATCTTTGCTGAATTAAAAGTATTATTTCCTTCTTCTTCTACTGTTAATCTAAAGCATGTATCTCATGCATGTGATTTGAAACACTCACCGTGACGTTGTTTGACAAGAGTTTATCGTGCATTTATAAGAACAAACAAACTGAATGTAATCTTATAGATGACATTTTAAAAGTACGGCAAGAAAAGCTGATGCAAGGCTGTTTAAAGTTCATTGCTCTTGATCCTCAGACATCTCGTCTCTGCAGCGCAGCTGAACACTACAGATAATCCATTTCATCGTGAGATTCAGAACTGGGAGAGAAACGCTTTGTGGTTGTCTGTCCTCATTTTATAAGCTAATCTAATCTAAGTTGTGTGATACGGGGCGTCAGGAACGGTTCTCATAAAACGTTCTCAAATCTAAAAGAGGCATGTTTATCCTGAACAGGCCTGTAAATGAGTATTTAACCAAAAGGCTGAAATGTTGTCAGTGATGCAATGCTTCATTTCTGCAAATTTACATCTTGAGAGTGAGCACATTCTTAGCCAATTTTCATTTTTGAGTGAGCCGTTCCTTTAAAGGACATCACAGGATCTGAATACGTGTCCAGGGGCTGATCATCTCTTCCTGAAGGTTGAATTATTAAACAGGAGACGTAGCTTCAGGTCTCGAGCAAGGTTTGCAGTGCACTAGTGCTGTATGTCTCTCCCTCGGCAGAACATCTGACACCACATCTGCTTTCGTCCTTCACATCATTTATCTAAAAAGATATATATTTTTCGTTTTTACGGTTTGCTGTGCTTTGTGCCATGTCATTTAAAGTAGATGGTAATGCATTCACAAATGTTAGGATGAATTATCAACCGGTGCTGATCGCTGCCGTGAATGGTCTTCTGAAAAATGTGCTGAGAATAAATAACCATGAACACAGAAGTCAGTGTTTTCACATTTGGTTTATTTTGAATTTAGAGTTCCTCTGTTTAACAGGAGGTGACTTTATGTTTGCATGCATGTTTTTATTTTATTGTTAAAAAAAAAAAATGTAAATCTTACCTTCATGTAATGAGGATTTTTAACAGTTATCAGTCGACTCTGATGAAGTGCGAAAGTTTAAACCTGTTTGGATTGAAGCATGCATAAAGAAGATGATGTAAAGTACCAGCTGTGACATGGAGATACTGCAGAGATTTCCTAACTAGCTGGTTTCAGTCGTGTTGATAGATGTGTCATGACTGTGAAAGTAAATGTATTGTGTCTTGTTAATGCCTGTCGTATGATCCTGGTGCTCTACAGTCGTATGGATGTCACGGTTTGATGTGGAAGACTATATATAAAAATATAAATATCATCACAGACGATTTAATAAAGAATGACACCTCTCATCAAAACACTGTTGGTTAACCTTAAGTTTTATCCATTTTTGATTTTTGTTGTTGTTGTTGTGCTCATAAGTTTTCATACCCTTGCAAAACGTTAATGAGAGGTAACAAAATAAGAGGTATCATGAAAATAGCATGTTATGTTTTATTTGGTACTATCCTGAATGTGAAGCTGTGTCACATAACAGATGTTTACATATACATAATAATAAAAGTACCCCATTCAAAAGTTTACATACCCTTGAATCTAAATACTACGTGTCATTTCCTGGATGATCCTTTTTATATTTTGTGATAGTTGTTCATGAGTCCATTGTTTGTCCTGAATAGCTGTTCTTCAGAAAAATCCTTCAGCTCCCACAAATCCTGTGTTTTTTCAGCATTTCTGTCTATATGGACCCTTTCCAACAGTGACTGTTTGATTCTGAGATCCATCTTTTCCCATTGAGGACAACTGAGGGACTCGTATGCAACTATTACAGAAGCTTCAAACGCTCACTGATGCTCCAGAAGACAACACAATGTGTTAAGAGCAAACTTTTGAACATTTTTCTTAATATTTTTTTGTCGTTTAGCACTGCCCTTCAGAAGATACAGAAGATTTTGTTTCAGTTATTAACATTTTGCACATTCTGCAAGGGGCGTGTAAACTCATGAGCACAACTGTGCATGAAGTGGATCAAAACCATTCATCTAAGATAACCTAAAACCAAAATGTCTTTTTGTCTCAGGACAACTTTGATTAGCTCTTTTGATCCACAACACTTTGACCACTATATACACCAGGTGAAAAACAAGAACACTTCCATAATTTACTTAAAGATAAAGAATATAAAACTCATCAAAAATTAGTTTACAAAATACACTAAAATAAAATAGGAAAACAACAAACATATATTTTTAATTAAAACGTATATTAGTAATAATAATAATACAACTAATAAAAAAGACAAAAATAATAAAAACAAATAAGAATAAATATATATATATATATATATGTTTGTTAATAAAGAAATTTACCTTGGTAATACTAAAATAACACTGGTCTGTTTGCTTAAAATGGCAATTTAATTAACTAAGGTTTATTAATTATGGAATGTTATTTCTGGCATGTGAGCAAAAAATTTATCATTGTGACATTTTATCTTATAATTTGGACTTTTCTCTTGCAATGGTGAGTATGTATTTATACCCAATTCTGAGTTAAAATCTTGCAATATTAAGAATTTCTGAGCGGGAAAAAAATCTGAATTATGTCAATTAAATGCAAAACTGCGATAAAAGTTATGAGATAAAAGTTGCAATTACTTTTGCATTTCTTTATGCCGTGACAGAAGCAAGCTTCCATAATGAACAGCCCTAATATTTTACGTCATCATTTTGGTTTAGAAAAATAAACCAAATAGTGCTGGGATCTGTTTGGGGTGAATGATCGCGCTTGCGTGAGAGTGAATGGAGGAAGTGAGGTCATGACCCTTGACCTTGTTGCATGCAGACCATGAGTGGAGTTTCCCAGCTTCCCTTCGCTCTCGTTCTAAATCTGGACAATTTGGGGTGGAAAAAAAACATTTATGGCATGGTTTAAATGACTGCCATCATGGAGAAGATGTCTCTCTTTTGTGACCCTGAAAGGCTCTTTCTTGTGTTTGCCATGTGACGCTCGCTCAAAACGACCTCGTGCTACAAAGAAAATCCTTTCTAAATCACACAGAAGAGAATCAGAAAGAGGAGCTGACACACTTTAACAAGCACCATTTTCTGGAAGATTTGGAAAAGTCTCATGATCCTTCACTTTCTTCCTTAACAACATCTGTACATTTGTACACATCCAGGCTATTAATATAATTCTACACAAGCAAACGCATCGCATACAAAAATAAAGAAACAACAAAAATACAAAAAACATCAACATTTGCATTGCATTTTCATCTGAAATTGGACGTGTTATCCAGTCAGGCTGTTAAAATAGCATTATATAGATTCCAATTACTAAGAAAACAAATGTAACACTCAAATGTATAAGTTGCATTTACATTGGCTTATTTGCACAGGCGTTTTTAAACTTCTCCAGACGTCTCCAGGCATCAGTTCAGACAGAAACACCGCTTGCTGTCGTTTGCCAGAGAAAGAGAGATAGAGAGAAAAAGAGGCCAAATGCGTCATACTTCTGTGAATCCCTGCGGGGTTATGAAATGTAAGAATCTGCGTAAGACTCTTCTGGCAAGCATTTCACTAAACTGTCCTGCTACAATACATAGAACTGCTTCATGAGAAAAAAATTACATGTTATTTTATAATTATATGTTATTTCTTTATGCATATAAACACACACACATATATATTACAATTCGTCACTGAATTATAAAAATAAGTATTTTTTTTTTTTACCAAGGCTGCATTTATTTGTAAATGCAAACAAAAAAAAGTATTAATTAATTAAACTA
Organism: Enteromius anoplus; assembly: GCA_032359395.1. Lineage (NCBI taxonomy): Eukaryota > Metazoa > Chordata > Actinopteri > Cypriniformes > Cyprinidae > Enteromius > Enteromius anoplus. Next base: position 1,294,994 of record JAUMHG010000054.1, on the reverse strand, counting down.
ATATTTTAATCATGTGATGAAAGCTGTATTTTCAGCATCATTACTCCAGTCTTGCAGTATCACATGATCCTTCAGATATCATTCTAATATACTGATTTGCTGCTCCAGAAACATTTATCAGTGTTGAAAACATTTGTGAATAAAATAGAGTATTTCAAAATTGGAAGTAAAGACATTTATAATGATTTCTATTTCAAAAAATTGCTGTTCTTTTTAACTTTCTGTTTCCTGGAAAATAAAAAATGGATTGTGTTTTCCACAAAAAAATATTGTGCAGCACAACTTTTCAACATCGGTAATAATCAGAAATGTTTCTTGAGCAGTAAATCAGTATAGTAGAATGATTTCTGAAAGATGATGGGACACTGAAGACTGGAGTAATGAAAATTCAGCTTTGAAAAATAGCATTTTAATACATATTCATATAGAAAACTGTTATTTGGGATTATAATAATATTCCTCAAAGAAATTCATCTTTGGCGAGCAGAAGAGGGTTCTTGTGTAAGAGCGAAACTCTTGCTATAGAGTTTGGAGAAATAACAATAGTTCATTGCCTGAATCCAACTCCACCTGATTCCTTGGGGTTTTGTGAACATAATAAATACACTTTCATCTGACTAGGCTTGAACAGTGAAAAGTCTGATCTACTGAGAAAGCATCAACAATACAAAATCAGTTGTTTACTAGAAGAAAAGCCTGGAAGGAACAAAAGAAAAAAGAAAACATCCTCTTATTACTTTCCAAGCATTTCTTTTTCCTTCTTTCTGTTGATGCTCCCTTCTCTGTTCATCTGCTTTACGACGGCACGGGATTCACTCGCTGCAGCCGGCCAATCAGAGCGCTCCACTGGGTCACATGACACACATGTGCACTCAGCACTCCATTTCCAGAATGGAGCGATCTTAGGATGCTGATAAGAGAATCGCTCTAATAGTTTACTGAAAACCACACTAGTTACTGACTCACATCCTCTGAAAGCGAGACAAACACCAATATTAGCCAAGCAGTCGGATCCTGTGCGCTGTGTTTGGGAACTGTCCGGGTCAATATACTGACCCTCAAACATCCACAATAATCCCATCAGGTCCCTTATGTTTTTCCAGAGAAACACGTTGACTCAACTGTATGTAACTCAGCAGGTGTCGAGAGCACCTTCCAGGAAGTGGCATACCTGAGCGCAAATACTACAGAAATGCAAGCAAATAAACCATAAAATGCACAATAAATCATGATGTTAAACACACTTAGCCTGGCTGAGAGGAAATATGACTGACGAGACCTACGGTAAATACAAAATAACAGGACAGAATCGATCCTTATTAGCTCTGCAGGTAACTATAACGTGGTTTTTTTTTTTTTTTAATTTTCAAAACTAAACAGTTAACAAAATTTCCATTTATATACACAACCTGAATTCCAGAAATGTTGGGATGTTTTGTAACTTTGAATAAAATGAAAGCTAACAGACTTTTGAAAATCACATGAGCCAATATTTCCAATTTGATGTCTGCTAAAGGTCTCAAAAAACGTTGGCACGGGGGCAACAAAGGGTTGAAAAAGCAAGATATTTTGAAAACTTCAGCTGGGGGAACATCTGGCCACTAATTATATTAATTGACATCAGTGCATAATATCATCAGAAGAGAAGCGGTGTAAATCTCTTGTGTGTAAGAGACAAGACTGAAGATCTTTGCTGGATGCTCGTGGTCTTCAGGTCCTCAGACGACACTCATCACTCATCAAATGATTCTGTCATTGACATTACTAAATGGGCCCAGGAATACTTCCACTGTTGGTAAACACAATCCTCCGAGACATCTGCAGATGCCAACTAAAGCTCTGTCATGATAAAAGAAGCCGTATGTGAACATAGTCCAGAAGCTCGTCGTGTCCTGTTTGACAAGGCTCATTTAAAATTAACTGTTTCAAAGTGGACAAGAGTTTTATGGTCAGACGAGTCCAAATTTGACGTTGTTGTAAATCACAGACACCGTCTCCTCCGAGCTAAAGAGGAGGAGATCTTCAGCGTGTTATCAGCGTTCAATTCAGACGCAGCATCTCTGATGGTATGGAGGTGTATAAGTGTATACGGTATGAGCAGCTTCATGTTCTGGAAGGCACTATGAATGCTGAAAAGTTTTAGAAAGGTTTTAGAGCAACATATGCTCCCCTCCAGATGAGGTCTATTTCAGGGAAGGTCTTGTGTAATTCTGCAGGACAATACTTAACCATAAATATGCCCTCGTCCCAACTATTACAACAGCTAGTAGAAGAGTCTGGAGCTGAACTGACCTGCTGCAGTCTAGATGATAATATTATTAAAATAAATATGTCAAGCAGCTTATCTATGTTCTATTGTGATTGAAATATTGGCCCATGTGATTTGAAATTATTTTAGTTATCATTTTATTCCAATTTCCAGAATTTAGGTTGTGTGTATATAAATATATATATATATATATGTGTGTGTGTGTGTGTGTGTGTGTATGTGTGAAGTATATTTGCAATAATTCCCCTTTAAAACACTATGTCTTTAGTTGGACTCCAGCACTACTTTCACACAATTAAAGTGCATTTAGCAAAAAATTTGTTGTTCCAATTTTTCAGACTTTTACTAGATTAGATATGAATAAATAAATATGTAAATGAATTTGTTGTATACTCAGTGTTACGATATCCAGCGCCGTTACACTTAGCACAAAATAGATGCTTTTCAGATACAGTTTGGTATATGTTTTCTTATATATTAAAAAGCAGAGGATTTGTCTGTTTCCTACTGCCATGTGTAATTAAGTGATGTTTTTTTTCAGGTTGTTGCAATCATTCCCATAATAAATTATGTGGATTAACAATGTTCCTGTAAGGTCAACAATATTGCGTGGCATATTTGAAGTCATTCTTGGAAACCAGTTTCTATGTCAGATGATTTATGGAGAAAAAACTCATCATGATAAGATACAGGGGATGACTAAAAGAGAGACACTACAGATATATTTGGGGTTTCTGGGTTTACTTACATTGATAGACAGGTTAATTACCTCATTTTGGTACTGTAGATGTGAACTGTATTCTCAACTGTAATCCTGCACATATATGAGGACATTTTGAAGTGATGATACGGAGTTAATTTCTTCTATGAGAGCTTGCGTGTCTACTGAAAATGAAATGTAATCGAACACCTCTGCTTAATAAGCAGAATAATAAGCTATCATATGAAGCGAGGAATGTGTACTAAAGGTCATGTGTCTGTCAAATGCCTGTAAGTGATGTTTGCCTTAGCAAACCTCATTAATCATGATTTATAATGCTTGCAAATTTCAAAAGCAGTCTTAAATCCCTTCCCTGAAATGGTGACAGCTTATAAAACCATTTATAACACCGTTGTTTATTGCACACAAAACAATGAGAAAAACTCTCCAATTCACACAACAAATCAAACCTGCGTCGAGTTCTTAGCATAACATCTGAACATGTTAATCAGTAACAATGACAAACGTGTACAGTATGGGAAAACTCTTCAGTTCTGAGCAAAAGATTACACCGCTAAACAGTAGTGACACTTTTATGCCATATTCAGCGCAAAAACATGCATCTTATTTACACAATTCGGTTTTAACAGGTGCTAAATGGGTTACAATATGTCTGTTGTCATTCTTTGATGACACTTTACAATAAAGTCCTGTTAGTTAACGTTAGCCAATGCACTAATAGTGAGATTTGAGTTACTATTAATTAGCTAGCAGTAACTAACTATACTTTTAAACGATTAGTATATCCAAAAACCATCATTAATAATACAAGTCCAGCATCCATAATAATGGAGAATGGATCTCCTGTTGTCTCTTACACCAAAATGCACACACATATTTATGTAGAGCTCTTTTGGCTTGGCTGATTCAGTGTTATTTCTCCAAATCTGCTGAAGAGACAAACTATTATTTTAACTAATAGGACCTCTTTGGTGAACCAGCACTAAAACAATACATGTTGTTATCATCAAGTGCAGCCGGTTCCTAGTGAATCCCCCCCTCGTGTGTTTACAGGCTCTGTTGTCACGATTTTCAGATTTGACTCACGCTGAAGGATGTCACAAACATGGAGTGATACTTATGAAAGATGGAGTGCACTTCTAATGCTGTAATTTGCTAATTGAGAGGCAATCAGGACATCATGCATAAACAGTAAACTAATAAACTTTGATAAAAGGAGCAGTTGCTTTGTATAATGAGCTGTGTCTGTGTTTCTGATTGGACGAAAAGCAGAGCTCCTGAAACCAGGCAGCTGTTGGAGAAGCGGAAGATTATGAATATGAAGGTGTTTAAGTGCGTGTGTGTCTGTTGTTGTGAGTCTGCAGCACACGCACATGTTCAGAAGGGATTTTTCATCGCTATTGTTGTGTGTTATCCTCAATGGCAGTTTAATAACTTCCAATGGCACGTTTCTCTCCTAACCGTTGACCAGTGCTATTTGATGCTCTCAAGCAATAGGACTTGACCTGTGAGTAACAGCACGCTCACGTAACATGGACATTTTTCACTCCAGCTCTCCCTGACCAGAGCATGCATTTTCACTTTTTCTATAAAAACAGGCCACTGTCCTCATGCACATGCATTCACGTGTCGCCGCAGCAGTGGGTGCATTCAGAAGCATAGCTGTTCAGTAAAATTAATTTTAAAAAATTGCTTTTTTTTATTTGCAACATTAAAATGAAGTGATTGGGTTCTACCCAACTGTATACCAGTCACACAAATAAACACATCAAAAAGGGGTTTGCACAATGCATTATGTTGATGCATTAAGAAGTGTAAGTTCCCATTAGCTGTTTGTTTAACATGGATATTTTACAATGCTAACCATGATAAAACACACTATTTAACATGCCACACTATACTGTACCCTGCTGAAAAAACAGCAGGTATGTTTTGAAGCTGAGATGCTGGTTTGGTCTTTTTGCTGGTTTATGCTGGTCCTTTAAACCAATTTCAAAACATAACGTGCTGTTTTTTTCAACAGGGATAATAACTTGCTAATCATGCTAACAACATGCTAGTAACATGTGAATGATGAAACATGCTAACAACATGGTAATCTTGCTATCAAAAATGTAATAACATGCTAATCATGTGAGAAAACTTGCTAAATGCTAACAACACAGTAGTAAAATGTTACTCGTGCTAGAAACATGCTACTCATGCTAACGACAGGCTAGTAACATGTTAAACATGCTAACAACATAAAAATAATGGTAGTAACTTGCTAATCAGGCTAGAAACGTAATAGTAACTTGCTGTTAGAAACATGCTAGAAACTTACAAACAACATGCTAGTAACATGCTATCAACATGCTAGGTACTTGCTAATCATGCTAATAATATACTTATAACATGCTAGTCATTATATAAACACCCTTGCAACCCTACCTTAGCAACCTTATCTGTTTCTTTGAAAACTGTTTTAATAAATGACCGTTTAGATGGATGATGGATTGATAATGCATGGATGGAGGGATGAATGGATAGATAATGGATGATGGACAAATTGATGGATGCACAATTGTATGTATAGGCTTGTATTTCCAATGAGCCTGCGTTGGGATGGATGGATGGATGGATGGTTGATGGATGATGAATGGATGGATGGAGGGATGATGAATGGATGGATGGATGGATGGATGATTGATGGATTGATGGATAGATGGATGATAAATGGATGGATGGATGGATAGATGATGAATGGATGGATGGATGGATGAGTGATTGATGGTTGGATGGATGAGTGATTGATGGTTGGATGATAAATGGATGGATGGATGGATGGATGATAAATGGATTGATGGATGAAAGATGATGAATGGATGATTGATGGATGGATGGAGGATGAATGGATGGATGGATGGATGGATGATGAATGGATAAATGGATGGATGATGAATGGATGGATGGATGATAAATGGATAAATGGATGGATGGATGATAAATGGATGGATGGATTGATGGATGATGAATGGATTGATGGATGAATGATGATGAATTGATGAATGGATGAGAAATGAATGATGATGAATGGATGATGAATGGATGATTGATGGATGATGAATGGATGGATGGATGGATGATGAATGGGTGAATGGATGGATGATGATGATGAATGGATTGATGGATGGATGATGATGAATGGATTGATTGATGGATGGATGATGAATGGATGATTGATGGATGGATAATGAATGGATGGATGGATAATAAATGGATAAATGAATGGATGGATGATGATGAATGGATTGATTGATGAATGATGAATGGATGATTGATGGATGGATGATGAATGGATGGATGATGAATGGATGATTGATGGATGGATGATGAATGGATGGATGATGATGAATGGATAAGTGAATGGATGGATGATGATGAATGGATTGATTGATGAATGGATGATTGATGGATGGATGATGAATGGATAAATGAATGGATGGATGATGATGAATGGATTGATTGATGGATGGATGATTGATGGATGGATGATGAATGGATGGATGGATGATGAATAGATAAATTAATTGATGGATGATGATGAATGGATTGATGGATGGATGATGATGAATGGATGATTGATGGATGGATGATGAATGGATGGATGGATGGATGATGAATGGATAAATGAATGGATGGATGATGATGAATGGATTGATGGATGAATGATGAATGGATGATTGATGGATGGATGATGAATGGATGGATGTATGAATGGATAAATGAATGGATGGATGATGATGAATGGATTTATGGATGGAAGATGAATGGATAAAATAATGGATGAATGATGATGAATGGATTGATGGATGGATGATGAATGGATAAATGATGAATAGATGGATGGAGGATTGATGGATGGATGATGAATGGATGGATGGATGATAAATGGATAAATGGATGGATGGATGATAAATGGATGGATGGATTGATGGATGATGAATGGATTGATGGATGAATGATGATGAATTGATGAATGGATGAGAAATGAATGATGATGAATGGATGATGAATGGATGATTGATGGATGATGAATGGATGGATGGATGGATGATGAATGGGTGAATGGATGGATGATGATGATGAATGGATTGATGGATGGATGATGATGAATGAATTGATTGATGGATGGATGATGAATGGATGGATAATAAATGGATAAATGAATGGATGGATGATGATGAATGGATTGATTGATGAATGATGAATGGATGATTGATGGATGGATGATGAATGGATGGATGATGAATGGATGATTGATGGATGGATGATGAATGGATGGATAATGATGAATGGATTGATGAATGGATGGATGATGAATTGATAAATGAATGGATGGATGATGATGAATGGATTGATTGATGGATGGATGATGAATGGATGGATGGATGATGAATAGATAAATGAATTGATGGATGATGATGAATGGATTGTTGGATGGATGATGATGAATGGATTGATGGATGGATGATGAATGGATGATTGATGGATGGATGATGAATGGATGGATG
>JAUMHG010000054.1:1244924-1257009 GCA_032359395.1 Enteromius anoplus | reverse complement strand
ATAAAAACCCCTGACAACATGATTGAAAAAGACAATTATTAATTGTGATTTTATGGCTAAGAAGAAATATTAATAATTCATAAATTTTCTCAGATGAAGTACAAAAACAACTTAAGATGTCTACATCTTAAGGTGTCTACATCAATTGGAAGATGTCTACATCTTCCAATTTAGAAATGGAAGATGTAGACATGAAGACATGTGATTTTTTTTATTAAATCTAATAAATCCCTACATTTTCACCTGCAAGATTTAAAATGAAAATGAATACTTTTATTCAACAAGAATGCAACAAATTGATCAAACATACAGTAAAGACATTTATAACATTACAAAACCGCTGTTCTCTTGACATTTCTGTGAATCCTGAAAAATAAAATGCAAATCTGGACACTAGAATGATTTCTGAAGGATCATGATCATGAAGACTGGAGTAATGATGCTGAAAATCCAGCTTCAATCTCAGGAATAAATTACATTTGAACAGATATTCACATAGAAAACAGTTATTTGAATAGTAAAACAATTTCAGAATATTATTGTTTTTACTGCAATGGATGATCATAAGAGGTTTCTTTTATTAACAAAATGCAAATACAGCCCACCACTGAACAGTAGTGTATATTATTGCTATACAACTATATATGAATTAATAGAAAAGAAGCACTACAGTGTTCTTCAAACAAGAAAAGCAGATCATGATAGACTGTTTGAAAGTGGCTGATGTGTGTGCATAAGGCTGTGCACCTTTGTGTGATAGTGTATTAAAACTAGCATTATCACGATACCCAATTTCCTACAGAGCAAAGGAACATTGGTCACTCTAGCAGTGAATGAAGAGTAGATGGAAAAGAGCAGAGGATGAAGCAGGAACAGAATGAGAGGTGGTTTAAGAGTGTGCCGTGTGTTGGCGTAGTGCCTACGTGGTTCTTCCTGAGAAGGGAGGTTAGACGGCATGTAAGAGGGCTTGGAAACATTAACAGTGAGCGTGTGTGTTGACGTCGATTAGTGGAAGAAAGCGCATTAGCTTTTATTCGCTGGTCACCGAGATGCACTGCTGGAGGAGGCTTTTAAACAACAGAGGCTTTGAAAAAACAGCCATCTACCTACTTTTCTCCAAGAATTTACCTGCAGTTCATTTACAGCACATTTTAGTCCTTATCATACAATTTGTGATTACTGGGACAGATTATTGATGAATACATTTTTATGTGTTTTCTTGCACAATGCTATTATGATCTCAAAACAGTTTTACTGTAATAAAGGGTTTATTTTGATGTTTGTGTCTCAAACCAGCTCCTAATATGTGGCTTTTCTGACGTAGTAAACTTGCTCATACCTGGTACAGCATTGCACTTGTAGACTTGCAGAAACAAGATAAAACGACATGGTTACAAAAATGCCACAACAGGCACATTTTGTTAATTTTCCAATGATGAGAAAGTAAAAGAAATCTGGTGAAATCTTCTATTGGCATGGCACATTATTTCAAAAATCTGAAGTAGGGTCTTATCAAGGAAAATAATTTAAAAAAAACTGATTCAGAAAAAGGAAGCCCGTACATGATATAAGCTCAGTAGTGTGTGTGTCCTCCACGTGCCTGTATGACCTCCTTACAATGCCTGGGCATGCTCCTGATGAAGTGGAGGATGGTCTCCTGGGGGATCTCCTCCCAGACCTGGACTAAAGCATCCGCCAACTCCTGGACAGTCTGTGGTGCAACTTGGTGCATTGGTGGATGGAGCGAGATATGATGTCCCAGATGTGCTCAATTGGATTCAGGTCTGGGGAACGGGCGGCCAGTCCATAGCATCAAAGCCTTCATCTTGCAGGAACTGCTGACACGCTCCAGCCACATGAGGTCTAGCATTGTCTTGCATTAGGAGGAACCCAACATCAACCGCACCAGCATATGGTCTCACAAGGGGTCTGATCTCATCTCGGTACCTAATGGCAGTCAGGCTACCTCTGGTGAGCACATTACTGACCCACTGCCAAACCGGTCATGCTGGAGGATGTTGCAGGCAGCAGATAGTTCTCCATGTTGCCTCCAGACTCTGTCACATGTGTTCACCTTCTTGCCACAGCTTGCATTGATGTGCCATCCTGGATGAGCTGCACTACCTGAGCCACTTGTGTTTGTTGTAGACTCCGTCTCTTGCTACCACTAGACTGAAAGCACCAACAGCATTCAAACGTGACCAAAACATCAGCCAGAAAGCATAGGAACTGAGAAGTGGTCTTGCTAATTGTCTATAATCTCCACCTGTTGTCTATTCCATGCACACAACAGCATGTGAACATGATCGTCAATCAGTGTTGCTTCCTAAGAGGGTCGTTTGATTCCACAGAAGTGTTCCCTTGATTTTTTTTAACATTTAACATCTATATGCTTTTATGATCGTAAGTCTTATTTTTCTAAAATAGTTTTCTTAAGATCTCAGTTTAGCCAATAGGTAGAGCCAGGCAGGGGCGGACTGGGGCACTAAAATCCACTGGGAAAATTCTGACCGCACCGGCCCACCTCCTTTTAATATCGTAACAACTGGCCCCAACATCGCATTACATTGAGTGACTCTAAATGCAGGAGCATAAACAGAATAAACCTATAACATGCACTTGAAGTGCCTCCCCTACATATCTCTCTCCATGATGGTAACAGTTACACTTTTATATAATAGGGCTGCAAATGAACCAAACCCACCCAAACTAACTTAACATCATTAATACAATAACTAATACAAAACCCCAGCTTGCTCAAATCTTGCTTTAAATGAGACAAAAATAAGTAAACTCTAAAGAAATACCCATAATGCACCCAGCGCTGACTGCCGGGTCATTACAATATAACGTTAATACTAAATCTTTTTTTTTTTTTTAAAGACTTGACCTGCAATCGTTTCATTGGATGAACGCATTCCCCATTCCCAAGAGGCTTTGCTGCATTCTACATTAGATATAGTTTATATAGATTATATATACTTTATTGAGCCCAAGGGGAATTTAAGAACAAACAAATAAAATCAAATAGTTATTTTTTTTTAATTGTGACCATGTTCTGCAGGATCACCTAACCATGACAAAGACATAGAGCACGAGCAACTGATATAAATATTGGTTGGATATTCGTTGCATGTGGGGAGTATTTAGACACTATTCGCAGAGACTTTAGTAACGTCACTGATTCTATTGAGCTCAGGGGCCGCTGGCGTTCGTCTTGCGGCCGCTCAATCTGTGATCTGCTGTGTAAATCCTTCGGCCGGCCCACCGGGAAAAGTCCCGACCGTCCCGATTGTCAATCCGCCCCTGGGTAGAGCATGCTTATATATAAAATTTTTTATATAAAGCTGTGTGACGATAATAATAAAGGCAAAAGCGGCATGTTTGTTACAAAAGAAATTCATTATTAAAGTGCCCCTGTTATGGAATTTTAAATGTTCATATTTTAGTTTTGAGAGTTTAGAAACTAACACCAAAAAAAACCAACACTTTTATTGTCTTATAATATGCATTTTTTACCTTATTTGATCAACGATTCCAAACCATCGTTCATATCCAAAATAACGCTTTCTTCAGTGAAAAAGTAGTCAGCTCTAAACAAAACAAGAGATGGACTTTTTGTGCTATTATGTGTTATTATGGATTATAGACTAGTATTTTAGCAAAAATGCATTTATTTGTTACAAACCCACCAGATGTTAACTGATGGACTGGAGCGGTGTGGATTATTGTGATGTTTTAATCAGACTCTCATTCTGACGGCACTCATTCACTGCAGAGCATCTATTACTGAGACACAGATGCAACACTATTTCCCCAAACCTGATGAAGAAACAAACTCATCTACATCTCGCATGGCCTGAGGGTGAGCGCATTTTCAGCGGATTTTAATTTTGGCTGACCTATTTCTTTAATACCAGCAGACCTAACCATTACGTTTGCTCGTCAATGATGTGAGATACACAAACCAGGCCTGACCAATCAGCCTTTACATCTTGACTCAACGCGTCCGGGTTGTTCAGCAGGTGGACTGGTGATTCATATCATGACGTAGCAGAAAGACGCTGGCACAGCCCTGGCACAGGCATGTGAGGGTCAGTGGGCTACACGTGTCCGTATATCTCTCTCTACACATGGCTGGCAGCCGGTCTCTTTCATCCACGGCGCGTCTGACGCACAAACACATGGTCTGAGACTACGCTGGACCCGATCGATTTAAGAAACCAACAGCAAACCAAGACACACACACACACAGTGAAGCTTTATAGTTTAGGAGACCACGGGCCGCTTGCTCCATCAGCCGTTGCCTAGTGAACAAACAACCCGATTTGGTCACCGTTGTCAAGGTTTTATAAAGTCCACATTCACAAATGCATAAATAAATGCACTAATTGTTCACACGTCAAACGGCATAAAATACACCATCATTTCAAGTCGTTTGTAAATTACTTACATTTCTTTCTCGGCATGAGGTGCTTTTAGCTTTGACTGATTGACGATAGAGCGCTTTATCAAACTGCGAGATGGCCGAATGTGTTATTAGGAGTGAGAGCAGCCAGAAATAGCAGCACACGGCTCCTCAGAAATCCATTAGTGGAAATAACATCTGCTTTGCTAAAACACAGAGTCTGCGCTGATGGGATCACGGAGGGATACAGACGGCCATTCTGGGGATTTTGGGAGCGGAGTGTGCTTTATAAACAAGCTCGTTGTTGAGACACTCAGAAATACACGAGACGGTGATCAAATAACAGCTGATTAACATGACTCTGCTGAGACTTGCACACCAGGACTAGCATTTATAATATACTAATAAACTATTCAAATCAGTATATTAGGAAACAGCAACAACAACAACAAAAAACATGCACACTAGATGAATCACCTGGAATAACATCTATACCATACATCCAGAAAATAGTAAGAGGTTAATTTTCACTTTATGCTGACTTTAATAAATATTATTCTCAAAGATCATTTTTAAATCATGTTGGGGAAGTCGGACAGTTTTTCAAATCCAACTGTGACTGAAATTATGGTGTAATATAATATAAGAGGATATGAATGGAGTGTGGTGATCAGACTCACATTAAGGCCAGGCCCAGGTAGTTGGCAGTGCTGCCCCAGTACATGGGGTTCTCCATCACATTGAAGGGGAAACCAGTCACCTTCCGATCCATGAAGATGCCAAAATAGTCCCCTGTTTAAGAATAAAGAGAGAATTCTGAATCAAATAATACCACATACATCATAAACACACAAACTCCAGGGCTGCAGCTGATTATAGTCCTGATTGTCACACGTTCAGCCTGAAAAACACTGCTTTCACAGACAGCATACGGAGGAAAGAAGGCATCATGTACTTCTAAATTTAGTGTCAAGACTATAACTTTTAGGATGCGAGCGAATCAGTGATACACTCATAATGATCACGCAGGGAGAAAAGTGGTTAAGACTCAAATGTGCATGTCGACGACTTTAGCTTCTGCAAATGCTGGTTTGATTTCGTGATCTGGTTCCTATGGCTGCCCTTCAGAGAAGTAGAGCACCCTTTGTCATCAGGACTATGTAACCAGCCCTGCGATATCTGGGCTTTAACCCTTTCTCTCTGACCCAGTTTTGGGACAAAAGTCTGACGGTAACATGCACCTGTTCGTCCGAGTTTCTTTTATTTAGGTTTCATTTTTCAGAGCGTTATATAAGCTCGTACATAAGGCAGCGCTGTCATCCCTCTTGTAAATACAGCATATACCGCTCAGCTGATATGAATGAACACACACTTCATTCACAAATACAAAGCAATACTAACATGATTATGCGTGCAAATAATAATGCTGGTCAACAGGTGAAAGAGGAGCTTGGGCAGCCAGTCATCACTAACAATATAAAATATTCCCAAAACTTGATTAATCTCAGATAATGTGCATTTTACTGTTTGCTCATACTAAAGTTGTTGTTTTATTTAAATCTTGTATTTGTCAATGTTAACAAACACTAACACTGTAACAAATTAAATGCTCATTAATGCATCATCTAACATTAACCAATGAGATTTACCCATTCATTTCACATAAAAACCAGAAAAATACGAAAGTGAATATATGTGAATCTATCTGAATGTCATATATATATATATATATATATTTTTTTTTTTTTATTTTTACTTTTAAACAACGCTAATAATTATATTTTTTACATAAAACATATAACATTAATGCTTCAAAAACGTTGTCTTATTTGATTATAAAATGCATGTACTAAATGATTTTATATGGCAAGGCACTTAAATGGGTAAACAAATAATCAATTGATATTTCATTAATTTATTTATTTGCGATTTATATTATTACAAATATTTACATTTACATAAATATTTAAATTAATATTTTTCATGAGACTTAAAATATTTTATGTAAATATTATAATATTAAAAATATATTACCATTGACATTATTTTCTGTTTATAAACCTAAAAAGTGAACCTAAAACAGTCTTGAAAATGACTTTTACAATTATATACAAACAACAATTGTGCATATCAGCGCAGGAACTGAATTTATATCCAGAAGCATTATTAGACTTAAAGGGATAGTTCAACCAAAAATGAAAATGATCCCGTCTTTAACTCACCTTCGAAGCCTCCTAGGTGTGTGTGACTCTCCTAGGAGTGACTTATCCTCCTTCATTTTTCTTTACAAATCCTCAGTTTGTGCTTCTTATTCATGACAGGTATTTTGTTTTGTTCTCTCTTGCATCCATCTTACATCATCCTCCGGGACTGCTTCCGGTTTCCAATCAGCAGAAGTGACAGAAAAGTGTTCATTAAGTAGTCATTTATCATACAAAAATCCATGGATTCACTACAGGAGGACTTTATTCACCCCCCGAGGCCGTGTGGGGGCCGTTTTATTATGAATACGCGCATGCTATTTCACGTCTTCCGAAGTGTAACGGCTATCACCCATTTAAAGGCTTGGAGGGGTCTGGACAATTTTTATTATAACTCTGATTGGATTCGTCTGAAAAAAGACAGTCACACACACCTAGGAGGCTTTCAAGGTGAGTAAAAGACAGGATCATTTTCATTTTTGGGTGAACTATCCCTTTAATTGGAAAGAGAAGTAAATTAGGCACAACATGGGTTTTATAAACAGCAAAGGCTGACCCACATTAGAGAGGCTCTAGTCTGCTGAGTGTTTGTGTGTGATTGGTCAGACGAAGGTGTCAGAAAGCAGCTGAACACGGACTAAACTGGAGGTACAGCATGGTCAGTATAGGTCAGATGTAGAGGTGTGAACTCTGACAATCACAGTGTGTTAGAACATCCTCACAGAACGTTACGTACCTTCTAGACCAGTTGGATTAGTATTGCTAACTTTGGCTAAAAATTAAACACGGAGATGTGCGGAAAAAAGATGACTGACTGTGTATCCCCACCTGGTACGTAATCTGGGAAGAGAACAACACGGCCCGAAATGCTGCCAGCTCTCGCCATTGCCTTCCACTCATAATTGTTAAATAAGGAATGATAATAGACAGACAACACCAAATAAGACTGACACACACGGAGCGCTTGCTGAATGACAAAAAGCTGAAGCCGGCTGCACTCCATGTGCTTTTTTATACTTCCTGGCCAATGACCTCTCGTCCCATCCATTGGACTGATTACACATACTATTCAGAGCCGTCACACTGGAGGCGTTCCCGAGTCCCCGAACTTATTCTACTAACCCTAAACCTACTCTGTCTACTCTGAGAGTTAGTAGACATGTAGTTACAAATGAATATGAATTAGTTGACATGTAGAACACTTAAAAAAACTACTGGGCAACTGATTAGCAACACTGTTTCATATGTATGGAATGATTTTAGACTCAAAAAGATTAATTGATGCACGCACAATTATCCATGCGCTACATAAATTTAATGCATGCGTCTTATTACAAACACACAATTACCTTTCAATTTGAGTATGTGTACATTCAGGTTTAAATGTTTGTGCAATGATTTGTACAAATAAAGACATGTTTGCGAATAAAACTGGTCCGTTCTACATTAATATATCATAAACTGCGCATGCAAAAAGGAATCTGTGCCTTTGTGAATCAGTTGACACGCGTGCATTTATTGATCCCTTGCTTGAGTTAATCCTGTTCGGTTCATTTGGATTTTGAGACTCATTTTCTGCGTCTTTTTAGCGTTGACGAAACACACGCATGCGTTCACTGAAAGACAAGACCGGCAGCTAGCACTAGGTTTCATTTCCTTGTCTCTCAAGTACTTTACATCTTTGTACTCTGTGAGCTACCGAACAAACCAACCGTCTTTGAAAACACATAGATATGAAGCTGAATGTGTGAAGCTAACATTCAAAAGCCTCAGTTTTCAACCTCCCAGAATATTAATATTGTTTTGAAGTAATTGTGTGAAAATGACACTTTATTAATCGAAAAACTCTGTCCATTTGTTTAAAAAGGAATAAAAGTGTTCAGTTCTTTTGGAAACCACAGTGATATGTACTTATTGGTACGTATTTCGTGTCTCGCTTTAAAGTGCACCAAGGTACATGTATGTCATGAGACCAGGTAGGAATTTTAGGCCGTGTGTATGTGTTATAGTGATTTACCCAGGAAAGTGCCAGCGATGCCCAAAGCCATGAAGCTGCTGATCACAAACACCGAGCCCAGCGTCATGAGAGCTGCTCCTGTGTTGTACACATGTGTGTTCTCCAGCGGTGCCCAGCGAGGGTGAGCCTTCATGGCCACTGTAATACTGACAGACAAACACAGAAACAAACATGAGAGTGAAAATCCTCCAAAAACAACCATCCAATCTTCCTTTGTTTGCTCACGTAACACAGTTGTGTGAACAAACAAAAGCCATGCATGCCACCGCAGCTCTTTGTCTGAATGACATTCAGTAAATTGATTATTCGTGCAAAAGTGGGTCAGAAAGACAGATCTTTTAGAATGTGATTGGAGGGTTTACTTTGGCCCGTGTGGAGGTATAGATGGGACACAGGCTGCTTGGATGCTTTAGTCAGATGAAGCTGAATGCTCACTGGAAAACTCCTACTCATCTGAACCCAATGGAAAGTGAATGGAAATTATAATTCAAGAGCATGCAGCGTTGTCAGTTTAAAGGTTTCCCTGTGATGCATCGTCAGGTCTCTTCTAAAGTGCTGAGGTTTGGTAAACCTGACAGGCTTACTGTGATCTCTGTGATAATGTGAGATTTAGACATAATATATGCTACTGAAGGAGCCACGCACTTAACTCAAATTTGTTACCATAAAACAAAATGAAAAAAAAAAAACGTTGTTCATGAAATAATGCTTTATGAAATATTATCACACTTAATAATAATATTAATTTTGTAGTGTCTTTACATAGTAAAACAATAAAAGCATCCAAAACTAGTAAATACACAGACAAACAAATAATCCTAATGCACTAAAAACCTCACTTAAAATGCCTTTTTTATCGTTAAGTTCATAAGATTGACTTCATAAATGCATCCATACAATTATTTCATACTAAGTATAGATCAAATTTATAAACATAACTCGAGACGTATTGATATAAAACATTTTATTTGGACTTTATTTGGGAGTATTACTTGTGCACAATGCATATTTCATATTAATAAGCCTAAAATATGTGTTAATGCCACTTTTAATGAGGATTGTGTAATATTGCCCTTTGAATGCTAAATATTTAAAGTGCACCTAAAATATTCATACAATAGTTCCGCTTTAGCACAATCAAATATACTATGCATGACTTTAATTGGACCTCAGCACTATTTCAGCACAATTAAAGTGCATTAACAATTAGTCTCAATTTAGCCGACCAGTTTAGTATACTAAAAGCACAATTGCATGGCATTTTATTAAGTATATAAATATGAAAATGAATTTGTAGCATACTGAACATGAAATAAATGTAATTCAAATAAATTTATTTTTCACTAGGGATATAATAACATATATCTGCCAATTGTAATTGTTCTCTTTGAATTAAGTTTGTTAAGCAAAAGCAGTTCGTCCATCACAAATGATATAAGTTCACTTATTTTTGATGCATTTTTCAGAAAACAAGATTCAAGTCATCTGAAGAACGTTTAGACATGTGTATTGGAAAACAGTACCATGATACTAAACAAAAAAACATAATTATTTCTGTGCCCGTGTGCCGTGACCGACTTGAGATGAGCAGAGATGCAGCAATAGCATTCATATTTTTTTGTAGTGTCCACGCACAGATGCTGTTTCAATCCTTTAAAACCACTTTAGTGGACAAACAACGCTAGACTGAAACAGCGTGAAGAGACGGTCAGCATGGCACCAGCTGAATCCTAACAAAGCCTTATAAAGAGCCCATGTCCCACTGATCTATATCCCACACAGAGAAGAGGAGCACGTCCGAACACGTCCATCAGTCCCGATAATTCTCACCATCAGCAGGAAGACCTTTCAGACCCAAGAAGACAAATTATCCCTGCACTTTTCTCCTGCAGCTCTCTTTTAGGCTCTGAAAACAAATCACTGGACCTTCGCTGCCTTTGAAAAACACCTGGTCAGGGATGAACAGCTTTTGAGAAAGCAGAAGAAGAACGGAAAGAAAGGTCAGTGTTATGGAAACGACTGTAATGTCTATTTTCTGGGTTTCTGGGTCAAAGCTACATAGAGATTTGACCACTTCATAAAACACATATTAAAGGTAAAGTGTCATTTTTGAACATTAAAATACTTATATTATGTTTAAAGCACCTACAAGTAACTAACAGCTTGATGAATTAACATAACCGACAGAGTGGTGTAAGGATGATAATATTTTTGGGCCAAAAATCTGAAAATAAGCATTTTAGCACTTCATCTCTTCCATCATCTCTGAGTTTTATTTATATTGTTATTTATTTATTTTTGACTGGGTTTTTTGATTCGGGCATGAAAAAAAGCCAATTTAAGACATCACAATATTTTCATTATATTCTACAATATAATGAATAAAATGAATTATACAATTGATAAAATGCTAACAGATGGCTTTTTGTCATTTTAAAATTTAAACCACAATGACAAAAACATTGAAAACTGAAATAATTGAATCAAAATATATAAATATAAAGAGGTTTTTTTCAATATAGATGAGAAATTATATTTGAATATATAATATTGTGTAATTTATAAAAACATTTGAAAATTACCAATATGAATTAATTGCTTTATAATAATAATAATAATAATAATTTATAATTGCTCAAAATCTGTCCAAATGTATGAAACCTACATTTTTTCTAACAAAACAACATAAGAACCACATTAAAAATACTCTTTTATTTGCATGAACTCACTTTAGGATGTGTGATCAGTAGTAATCAATTGTCAATGCTGTGTGTGTGTTGTTTTTTTTTTGTGTAACTCTTTGTCCAAATGGCTTTTAACACCTATTTCTGGAGGGCTGTGAACGATGAAAGATGCATATGGCGCCTGCAGTTGTTTAGTTTGAGTATTTTTTTGCAGTTCTCTTTGGTGACTCTACCAAAATGACAAACTCCACCTTTATACAGCTTAAAACAAGTCTTCATCCTGAGCTCATCTACCTCAAGATAAGTCCAACCACCTCAGTGTTGCTAATTATAACTTTCAGAGGACGATTACATCTACAGACACGTTCATCATCAGCTCCACGCAGCTGATGGTTGTGTAATTCACTGAGGAATACAGATGACCCCAGCAGACATTCATTACACCAAAAAGAGCTGCCAAATGCCTCTCATGAGGCCTGAGGAAATCATCACAGCAAAATCACGGCGCCTACTAAAAAATACAGTCATTTCAATTACCCACAATGAATTACTTTTCAGTGTCTGACAACATGAATTTGAATTTGATATTTTGTTCCAGCGACTTATTTCCTTTTTTTCCAATTACAAGTTTATATCTCACAAATCAGTCTTTTTTCTTGCAACTGTCATGTTATTTCTCCTAATTAAGACTTTTTTCTTGCAGTTACCCTTTCAGTCGAATCACTTCGACGTTACATATGGGAACTCGCCAGAGAGACCGATTTGCCTTTGAGCT
>JAUMHG010000054.1:1220671-1234863 GCA_032359395.1 Enteromius anoplus | reverse complement strand
TATATATAATGTTTAATAATAATAATACTTTATTAATGCTCAATTTATCATTTCTAAATTACTACGTTATTTACAAACCAGTTATTAAGTAGTTGTGAATAAGATCATTTAGAAAGTCTAAGTAAATGATCATTAAATTATTTATTTATTTGCACACATGATAACAGTTGCTCAGTGTGTTAATAAATGCTTTATTAACACATGTTCCTGCTGTAATTCATAATTAAGTCAGGTAGTTGTTAAGCATTTAGTAGTTTTTAGAGCTCATCTAAAGTGAGGACTAAGCATTTAAAGACGAAGTAAAGACTGATTTATCTCCCAAACAGAAAAGTTAACTAATGACTATTAATGATGGAATAATGCTTTATAAAGAATGCATATTTACTTATGCTTAACTAATAATCCATAGTGTGTTATTATTAAGTGTTACCAAAAAAATGTAATCAAAAGAAATGTATAACTATTCTCAGAATGCACATCGTTTCAAAGCAGCTTTTCAAAAAATAATGCTGTACATGCTTATGATATCTTAATATCTTTCTCTGTAATTTATTTATTGAGAAATATGATCCAGTGTTACACATCTGTGAGTGCCAAAAGTATCTGAATCTTTGCTTTCCGAATCCTATGTGATGCATTTTTTGCAGCAATAACTGCATCTAAACATTTCTAAACAATGCTGATCAGTCCAGTACAACATCTCTGACTTGTCCACATGATCTTTATCAAACTGCAGATGGGCAGCAGTTGTATTTTGGAGGGCTGTGAGTCTTGTATTACCTTCATTTGCACACAATCTGTCTGACTGGAGTCCAAACTTTTAAGGGATGTTTTTGTGACCTTTTCAAGCCCGAAGAGCAACAGCAAGTCTTTTTCAGAGGTCCTCAGAGGTCCCCTATGTTTGTGTGATGATTCACTTCCACAAAACATGATCAGACTAGATCCTCGTTCTTTAACTAACACAGAGCAGGCACTGACCCATGACACTAATCACATTGATTAAAACATATTTTTGCAGAAATATGAAAAATTTTGTGATAATGAACAATCCAAGCCAATATCTGATATTTTATAGTGTAATACATGCTACTCGCTGTTTCTTTGTTAATTTACAAACACTTTCTAAATGAAAGTGAAAACTTGGTCTCCAATTCCTAATCCTGCGGTTTGAAAGGGTAGTTGACGGTAGCCACTGACTTCCATACAATATTTTTCCCATTTTGGAAGTCAATCGCTACCGTAAACTGTTTGGTTACCAAGTAACATCCATTTAAAACATCTTCTTTTGTGTTCAACAGAAAAACAAAAACATGTCTGGAACATCACGAGGGTGAATATATTATGACACGATTATAATTTTTGGGTTATTATATTATATCTTATTATTTTAAAATATATTTAAACAAAAAATAATAAAAAATACAAATATCTCACTTTGTTTGACCTCATTACTCGTCTCTTCATTTATTTTTTGATGATCAGATTTTTCTTTCACACACCGTTCTGCAATTTTGTATTGATTTAAGTAGTGTACGTTTTGTGTATTCAAATAATACACCGGCTTCTAAACTAAACCAAACCAAAATATCTTCATAATTGTAAAAAAATTAAAATTAACTGCAGCACCACCTACTGGCCCGAGTATATAGACGAGGGTCAAAAATCAATGAACAAAAAAAATAAAAATAAACACATAGCAAATAAAATGATAAAAACAAACAACAGAATTACTTTTACAATTTTTAATTATATGAAAATGTAAATGCAAAAAATTTATGAATAACTAGTAAAAAAATTACTATTATAAAATAAATACAAAACAACACTGACACATTTAAAAAATGTTGTTGCCAAACAGTAACTGAGACAGTATCACAATCTTTGAATAGTCAAAAGAAAATGTTGCATTTTAAAGAAAAAAAAAAAGAAAAGCGAATCCAGATTAACTTCATAATAATACGCAAATTTAATTGCAGCACCACCTACTGGTGCAAAGGAAAAATGTTAAAAGTATACCTTTTATTTATGCTTTGTATCATGCCTCAGCTATTGTTTTTATCAAGGCTTCTTTATTCATTTTAGAAGAATAAAACAAATCATTTCAACATTGTGTGAGAACAGGATGTAACATCTAAAATAGCAGAAATAAATTGTCAAAGGCTCTGAAATTATTGAATTAAATAATTGCACAGAGAATCAGTGTGCTTAGGTGCTGAAACTGAACAGTGCAACTTCATCGTGAGATTAATCAATAATAACATTCACAGGAAAAGTTATTTGTGTCGGCAGCATGAAATCCAGCTATGAAAGGCATCAGGCATACGGTTTTGTTTAACTGTCAGAGGCATCGGGAACCTTCAGATCCTCCGAGACTCTATGAATAACTTTTATCCGCTGCCTTTCAGTGCATTGGTTCTTAAAGGATTTGTGAGCAACCACAGCATAATTAATCACTGCATGCATAATGTCTTTATTATTGTGTATGATTCATCACTAATGTAAATGTAATTATAAATGGAATGCAGCTAAATATAATGAATGTCAATCTGTATGCTAATAATGTTTGGTCTGTTTGGAGACTGAAGCGGTGCTCAGTGTACCAGCGCTCAATGAGTCCCCGTAGACACACACAGAAAAATGAAAAGACGTGCTTGTGCATAATTCCCTGTTTTCAAGTCGTGCCATCCAAGTGACTATAAGTGGCATAGAGTAAATCTTCTTTAAAAGAAACAGGAGTGATTGCACAGGTCTGTCTAATGCATCATGAAACATTTTAATGCATTAAAGGCAATAGTTCACTAAAAATTTAATCTTCGTGGATTTATTTCTTGCAAACCCTGCTTTTGTCTTCTCCAGATGTTAACTGGATAAACTGGGGTGCTGTGGATTACTTGTTTTGGACTCTTATTCTGATGGCAACCATTCACTGCAAAGCATCCTTTATTGAAACACTGATGCAATGCAGAATTTCTCCAAACCTGATGAAGAAACAACCTCATCTACATCTTGCATGGCCTGAGTACATTTTTTCAACTATTTATTAAATTATGCACATCACAATCCTTTGTTTGATCTCATGAATATATATATATATCCACATACTGTACATTTTAACACTTATCTTGTTTCTCTCTTTGTTATCTTCCTGTCTCAGATTCTCACAAGCTCGAGTGACCACACAGATGGCTAGTTTCCATTGGCATGGAAAAACGTCCATACAGAGACTGTGACAAAAACCTGCTCACTAAAGTTGCATGCAGGTGGTACGTATGTAAATCAGGAAGGTGGAAAAAATAGTAGCTCAAAAAAACACCACCTTCTTAACACAGAACAGGAACTTTCCACAGACTCCTTAGAGACTCACACTTCATGGCAAGTTTCAAGTGTAAGAATAACAAAAGACATTGTGGAATAATTACAAATATAGACTTTTTTATGTCATTTCTGTGAATTAAAAAAATGACTTGAAAGAATGAAGTCTTAGTTACGTATGTAACCCTTGTTCCCTGAAGGAGGGAATGGAGACGTTACGTCAATTACTGACATCATTGAGTCTCGCCAGGGAGACCAATCCCCTCTGATCTTAGAAAACAAGCCAATCGGGATTGGCCGGTGAGAGTGCACCAGCCACTCCCAGCGCATACAGGTATTTAAGTTTGCGGCGCGCCTCACCATTCAGTTTCTTGCTGAGGAGCCGATCGCAACCAGCCCCTCAGCGCAATGCAGGCAGGGTCCTGTCCAGGAGCCTGTGGCTGCTTGCCCGTTGCAAATGGCACCCCAGGCGGTCAGGGAGGCATCCGTGGAGACAGTCACGTGCCTCGAGATCTGCCCTAAAGGCGCACTGGCCTGGAGGTATAGCAGGTCTATCCAGGGACTGAGGAGGTGACGACATCCTGTGGAGACGGAATGTGCCGGACTGCCAGGCCCATTTCAGGACTCTGCCGTACAATCAGTACTAAAGCAGTCTCATATGCAACAGGCCAAGAGGCAGAACTGCGGCTGCCATGTGCCCCAAGAGCCTTTGAAAAGGCTGCGCCATCAGACAGTTCAGCAATGATTGAGACTGTTCGTGAGCGAGACAAGTGGTCATGTTGACAGAGTCCAGTTTCAAACCGAGAAAAGAGATACTCTGCACAGGGGAGAGTTTGCTCTTCTCCCAGTTGACCCTAAGCCCCAGATGGCTGAGGTGCCTGAACACCAAGTCCCTGTGCTTGCACAACTGATCCCTCGAATGCACCAGTCGTCGAGATAGTTGAGAATCCAAATGCCTTGTTCCCAAAGAGGGCACAGCGCCGCCTCTGCTATTTTGATAAAGGCTCGGGGAGACAGGGCCAGCCCAAAGGGGAGGACCTTGTGCTGGTACGTCTGACCCTCGGAGGTGTCGAGGTAAGTTTGAGACATGGAAACCCTTCGGGTCTATGGCTACAAACCAATCCTGGGGTCGCACACATGAAAGTATGCATTTCCGTGTCAACATTTTAAATGGAAGCCTGTGCAGGGACTGATTCAAAACCTGCAGGTCCAAGATCGGCTGTAACCCGTCGCTTCTCTTGGGTATGATGAAATAGGGTCTGTAAAACCCTGCCCCCACTGCTCAGCTTCCTCTTCAGCAGTGACGGTCGATAGTCTCTCGTCTGATGCAACGATAGACATCTCATTCTCAGGAGGAGCACCAAATGAGATTCTGGGATCGCCGCGGGACGATTCGGCATCGTCAACTGGAAGCTCTACGAGACGCCGCTTTGTGGAATCCAGAGCCCGTGGGGATTTAACCGGCGGGTGATTCTGAATTTTAACCCTAAGATCCATCATGCCTTTAGCCGATGTGGCCGAGGAGTCACTAGGACCCGCCGAGCTAGAAGGGGTAACAGGCGTGGCTAGCCTTCTAAAAAAAAAAAGCTAGGATCTCAGCGACGCCATGGACATGCGCTCGCAATGAGGACACGATCCATCCATGAACATCATTTCAGACCCAATCACTTAAGACAACGATCATGACCGTCATCAGAGGTGAAGATCCTAAGCTAATCTGGAGGATATACCTTACGATCGTGCTAGATATTTGCTCTTTTAGATAGCCGGGACTGCCAAGAGAAGGACACAACTGAGGCGATCAGAACTCTACTTCTCCTGCAGGACCAAGAGTCTTCGATAAGTTTTCTTTTCCTCTGCTTGTTCCACGAGCGATCGGCTCCAAAGCAAGAAACTAAATGGTGAGGTGTGCCGCCAGCTTAAATACCAGTACAACACACTCTCACCGGCCAATCACGATTGGCTTGTTTTCTAAGATCAGAGTGGTCTCCCAGGCGAGACCCCATGATGTCAGTCATTGACGTAACGTCAAAGTGACTGACTGAAAAGGAACCAGACATGACTGAGGATGCAACTGAAACCAATGTTTTCCAAATTAGCATTACACCAGCATCAAAAGAGACTGAATAAAACTAGAACAATTACCTGAGCAAGGGTTAATTATAATGGTGAAAAAACAGCAGTACAAATATATTTGATTCTAGTCCTGTTGGATCAAATTAGACAAATCTGTATCATATTATGAAAAGTGTTGTTTACACTTAAAAAAAAGGAAAAGAAAGTATTGTTTTTCAGTGCAAATGTATGAATATTCTTAAATTAAATTACACATACTGTTTTTATTCAAATGAGATAATAAATTAACAATTAAAAAAAGAAAACAAGTTTTCATATCCCACTCACAGACATTTAGTCTTGCTCAAACTCAATTTTGTTGAATAGTTTTTTCAGATTAAATATCTTAAGTAAATTTATTTTGAAATTAGGATGCTCATATATTTATACTGGAAAACAATACATACATATAAGTGGAGGATGATGTATATATATATATATATTTTTTTTTTTTCAGTTCATGCAACTTTTCATGCCACACTTGATGACATTAAGAGCTAGTTTTACTAGCAAAAATTAGCCAAAACAGTACTGATGGGCATGCTAATTTCCTGATAACATCACACAAACGAAAAAAGACAGATGCAAAATCTCATTTACATATCGACCCACGCAATACACCAAGTTTAGCACAAATTTGTGTAGTTGCAAAAATAGAAGAAACAAATAAAGAACGCCACGGTACGCTGAAAAGTACCGGAGGCCAAAAACTGAATGGTATTGCGTCACTCCTAGTTGTTGTTTTTTTCCTTGAAGGAAATTGAAAATAACATGGCTTGGCGAATGATATATTTGGGTAATGTGTATTTCTGCCATTCTAAATAAATGAATACGAGTGAAAAACATCCTTTCCCTTCTACCCTTCTCTCTCTGCCTCCTCCTAGCAACAACAACCGAGGCCAATTCAAACGCAAAATAGTTTAAGACCTGCTTTTTGGGGGCACAAATGCAGGAAATCCTTTGGAAAGCATATTCAATAAGATCAGGCGCCTTTTTAGCTATAATTATTCAGTCTGACTACTTAAACGCTAAAATTGGCTAGCTTTTAGTCTGGCCCTAAGACTTCCTGCGCTGAATTAAAGGGATAGTACACTCAAACATGAAACTCGTCATGTACTCATCCTTATGTTGTTCCAAACCTTAATAAGTTTCTTTGTTCTGCTGAACACAAAAGAAGGTATTTTAAGAAATGTCGGTAACCAAACAGCTGATGGTACCTATTGACTCTGAGTAATTTTTTTATTAGCACTTTATTTTTATTATATTAGTTGCTTATTTGCGTGCATATTACTAGAATATTAGCCATTTATTAGGGCTTTTTAAGCACTTATTAATACCTTATTGTACATGAGCTTATTCTACATCCCTAATTCTACCCGATACCTAAACCCTAGAGCAAATGATTAATTTATTAAGGAAAAGTCATTAATAGTTACCTATTCTAAAGTCGTACTTTCTTTTCATATTATTGACGTCAACAGCTACAGTATTTAATTTTATGCTTAACAGAAGAAAGAAACTGAATGAATGGTGAAAAGTCCCCCCTTTAAGCCAGGACGTCCAGGACTTTTTAAGATGGCAGAAACCCTGATCTTGGAAAAGTTCAAAGTGCAGAGCATAACAGGTCTGATCCTGATGGAGCTGATTCAGTGTGTGTTTGTACTTCAGTTTTACCGAGAACATATTCACTCTCTCAGAACAGGGCAGAAAATAGCAGCAGCACGTCTAACACACACACACTTTCGGTCACATGCGGCGTCGATGACACCAGCATCAGCAGCGTGGAGACGGAGGCTGCCATGGCAACGGCCAGGTCCTCATGAGAATAAAGCAAATGAAATAAGCGGCTGAATGTGGCGCTGGTCAGATGAGAGCATCGGGCAGATGCCACACTATTATTATTAATGAAATCAATAAAAGGGTGAAAGGTAAACACTGAAACTTTAGTCTTATGCAAAAGTGGAACAAAATGGGTCTCTTGATTAATTTACAATATCAATAATGGCAATTCTGAGTCCTGCTTTGCTGCTGACCTGGGAAAATAAATAATACAGCGGAGGATGCTGTTACCTGTGACTGCGGTAAACATTGAGGAGCAGGATGAGCACAGCGAGGGAATAACAGGCCACGTACGGACCTCCGAACAGACGGGTTAGACCTCTGGTCCTGTGCTCCCATCTGGCCACCTGAAACATAAACACATCACACAAATCAGCATATTATTACTGAAGGGTCATGTGAGTTATGGAGCTGACAATTCAGCTGCGCATCACAGGAATGAATTACAGTTTACAAACTATTCACCCAGAAAACAGCTGTTTTAAATTGCAGAAATATTTTGGTTTTACTGTTTAAAAATAAAACAGAACACATTTATTTGCAAAAACAGATAACTTTGTTTTGAAAAAAAAAAAAAAAGATTTTGCAAATGAACTCTTCATTTATATATAAATATATATAGTGTGCTTTGTGAGAAAGCAGGAGTGGGTGCATTTGAAAACATTTTCTCTCCAGGGTAAGGTTAATTAAAGCCTTACCCAACATAATGTTAATGTAATCTGTTAACAACGCACATGATGAATCTGTCCTTTTAGGCAAGTAAGATGTCCCATCATATGTTTTTAATATGATGTTAATACAGTATGGCCCGGTTTCACAAACGGGTCTTAGCTTAAGCCAGGACCAGGCATTAGTTCAATTAAGATATTTAAGCAACTTTTACAAAAATGCCTTAAAAGGAAATTTTACAGGTGTGCATCTGAACACAGAACAATGACACTGACATGTTTTAAGATGTGTCAGAGCAAGATATTTTAATTTTGAGACAGCTCAAACATGCAATTTAGTCTGGGACTAGCTAAAGCCTTGTCTGTGAAACTGGGGGTATATGTTTAATATATGTTTTTTAATGTATTAAACGTGATCACAGTTCATTAAAGACGTTGTACTGCAAGTTATTCCTCGATGATTCAAACAACAAATAAATTATATAGGAAGATTGAGCAAGGAACAGTCTCAACACAGCTTTTTAAACTTTTAAAGTTTAACCGTTGCACTGCAAAATTATTTAAATAGCTTAAATATATACAGCTCTGGAAAAACATAAGAGACCACTGCGATTTATTCCTAAATCAGTATCTCTCGGAGTATGACAAGCATTTCATGCCAGTCTTTGTTAAATTTCTACACAAACATACTTCATTCTGTTTATTGAGGTACTTATTTGGTGAGCACCTGAATCTAATTGTATTTAACAGGGAAAGTATAAAAGCACTGCTGTAATCAACACTATCCTCTTGCAGTGTGACCAGTCGGATGGTAAAAAAGGCTTGAAGTCTTTAAAAAGTAATTAGAAATTTAAAGATAAACTCTAAACATGCCAAAAACAGTGAAAAGAAAGGTTTTGAGCCAAGAAAAAAGGCTCAATCCTAGCTTTACTGGCACAAGGATTCAGTGAGGTCAAGTTGCTTTCATCCTTAATATTTCAAAGACGGCAGTTCACAAAAAGATGAAACAATTAACCGTTTAAGAATAAAACCCAAAAGAAACAGATTTTTCTTCGGTGGTCTCTTATTTTTTTCCAGATCTGTATATATATATACACACACACACACAGTGATTTGAAGTTTAACCGATTAATACAATCAGTTAAACGGTTTAAAAGGTAATTTTATTTATTTCAGTATTTTACCTTCTCATAGCCTATATAAAATTGTGTTGACAAAAAAAAAAAATCGCATTTTATTGGCCACATTCACACAGCAGTAGGACACAGTTGTTGAGTCCTAATACAGGGAGTGACAACCGCGTTCTTTAACGGAACTCACCGGGAAATGTTCAGGACTAACAACCGCGTTCGCAGAACACAGGAACTCGCGCTCTGCTGCACAAACGCGCTTCTACCGGGTGTTACGTCACAGGCGCTTATCCTTTGAATTCAACTGAATACAATTCTCATTTAAAATAATGTTGTCAGTTAACCGGTAAATAATCTGTTAACGAGCGTCGGTTGTCATTTATGAGAAATAACCCAAATGAGCATCCCTAGTCTTAATAACTACTATTAATTTAGTATATTATCATTTATAGGTGATATATAATTGTCCATGAGGGCTGGAAGTGAAAAACTCCATATATTCAGGCATGTTTTCTTTTACAAATAAAATGAGCCAAAAAAAGAGATTTAAAGTCAAAAATGAATAAATGGTCATGAAATGGATGCAATACAGAAATTGCAAAGTTAGGGCAAGACCGCAGGACAGTAAAATGCTCATTGGGTCAGCACAGTCCAAAGGTGCAAAAGACGCGTCAACTGCAAAAGAATTAAGAATTAAGGTGAAGAATCAGGTCTAAATCCATCAGGAATCATTTATTCTCCAGCGCTATCATTTTCCACAATGGCAGCCTACCTGTACTCTCCAGAAGTGCAATGGGTCTTGGGTAAAACATCATTAAAAAGTACCCTCGCTTAATAAGAATAACACACTGAAGTAAACTTTTGAAAAACAGACTGAGCATTTTCTTGATGCACATGCATCTCTCTGACAGTAATTGAAGTGCCCTGACCTCACAGAACCTGAGTCTCTTTTATCTTTCCTACAGGGATAATGTACAAACAGCAGCCTGTTTTCAGATCATTAATGCATTTCTTCTACAAAGCCTCCTCTTGGCTGATCTCCTTGTTCGTAATGGCTCTCCTCTACTGTATGGATATTCATAGTCCGCTCTATTGTGGGCAGACAGGGACCTGTTGGGAAAGCAGCTCTTATCTGAATTAGAGCCCAACCTGTGGCCCGCTGAACCGAGTAATTAACGAGCAGAGAGGCTCAGTTCAGCCCGGGTCACGGCACCACCGCTACAGCAGATAAAATCGTTAAAAGTACTGCAGAGCGCCTAATTAACGACTTCTGAGAGGAGCAGAGCAGGCAGATGGTGGGTTTGTACTCAAACAATTGTGCTGGCAGACAGTCACACACACACACACACTCGTTTGCAAATCTGCAGATCCCGCAGGTCAATCCAGGTGACTGAATCTGCTAATTGGCAAAATAAGTTTTGACTGTAGCATGTTCTCAAATAGCTGCGATAATGTCGACGGTCACATTTCACAAGATGAGAATAAATGAAGCAGAGCGTGGAATAAAATACAACTGCTGCCAAATATAACTCACCAGCAGCTGTAAATCACAAAAAATCATTTTCCATGACATCTCACATATCTACACATTTACTGAAATGCTAATCTTAATCACTTTATTAACATTTTGTCACTGGTTAATAATCTGTGCATTTATTTCAGGTTGGATATTAAACGTAAATATTACTATATTAGAAATTACTATTTAATAATATCATATCATATCATGTATTATCATATAATGCCTATAATAATTCCATAATTAAGTCGAACATTTCAAACAAATAGCAATATACAAATTAATAGGTTATTGCAATATCTTTTCAGCTAAAAATATAACAAAACTATACAGTAAATATATTTTATATATATATTAAGGCTGCATGATTAATCGAATTTCTAATTGCAATTACAGATGCACAATTACATAATCGTTCAAAGCGACAATTAATTGTTTAAAATCCACTTATGCTGAAGATGTGCCCTTTTCTTTCTACTGTACATGTTATCTTAAGGGTTTTTGTATAACATTATAAAACTATACATATTTTGACAGATGTATACAGTGGTTCACATTTGAGGCTTGTTTTAATAGGAAAGCGGTACGTTTTCAGCTTCTTTTAGCTTGTTAATTTTCATCTAAAAAAATGTAATTCAAGCAATGTAATAAATATCATTCAATGAAAATTGGGATGATCGTAACTAATAATCGCAATTACAATTTCAAGGGAATAATCGACAATTCTGATTTTTGTCATAACTGAAACAATATAGATCATAATACAGATCATGCATGTACGTCGTGTTTTGACCATTTTGAATCTGATCGTATCTCATCTGAAGTGAGACTGAAAGGCGCTAAGAGGACGTGATTTGTTACGAACGCTCGTTCTGTCCCAGAACTAAAGTGCCAAACCTGGCACGGACTATTCAGAAACAGTTGCACAATTTCTTGGTTTCGTAATCTCAATCGGGTTGTCGTAGCCGTGCGCTCCATCAAAATCATGCCATTACTACTCCTGAAGAATTTATGGATGGCTAATGTGACTGTTAAATGGACTGAACGTCCTGTATATGGAAATGATGATATAAATCTGATGAAAATAAAGATGATCTGCAGAAGTCCATGCAGTTGAGCCGGCATGTGTTTCGGCGTCCAGCCCTCATTAGAAGTGTATTATGCAGACCGGCGCTCAAACAGGACAGAACAGAACATGCAGAGACGACGTAATGATGTCAGGACGGCGCCAACAACGCCAACGTCTCCAGAAACGAGAGACTTCTGACCCCATAAACACCAGTGGGATGCCATGCGCTAATTACATTACTGCCTTTCAGCTTTCAGAAACAAACTACTTTCTATTTTAGTTATAAAATAATAATAATAAAATCAAAACTACAACAAAAAGTATTATAAAAGCAGCTCATATTCATTCATATTCGTAGTAAATAAAGATGTAAAAGTAAATTATCCATGTCATTTGCATGTAATTACTGAGAAGGTGTAAGTGTTTAACCTCACATGCGTCTGACGTCTGAAAGGCTGAAGGTGTCAAACGTAGATGCTTCACTGCATTTCTAAAAATATGGCTAATTACTTAAGAAACAGTTATTTCGTTCAAATCTATACAATTGAAAGTAATTGTGATTAAAAATAAAAAGTAAATTGGAATAAATTTACTTGCAATTCTGGCCAGAAAAGAAAAGTTATTATGCAATAAAAAATGCAATTACCAGGTTTTTATTTTATATTTAGTGTTTTCAAGCTATTAATCACATTCAAAATAAAAGTTTTTGTACACATAATATATGTGTTTTGAGTTTCTTTATTATGTATATATAAAAACACACAAATACAGTATATGCTTTGAGAATCTATTTACATATTTATATTTATAAATACGTAATACATAAACTTTACATATTTTCCTAAATATATATATATATATCCATGTGTTTGCATTTACTGCATATACTAATTAAATATACACAGTACACACACATATATTGTGCAAACAAAAAGTTTTATTTTGGATGCAATTAATTCTGATTAATCATTTGACAGCACTAATAATATTCTAATTTAATTAATATAATTTCTCCATAAATGTGAGGATTGTAAAAAAGGAAAAAGCAAAAACTGCGAGATACAAAGTTGCAATTATTTTTTATTTATTTATTTATTTTATTTTTTACAGTGGAGACAAATAAATCTCAGTTACTCTCAGAACTGTTTGTTTTTATCTTGCAATTCAGAGTAATTTATAGTATTTCTTTTTTTTTTTTTAGAAATTGTAAGAAAAAAAGTGAGATTCTGTTCTTTTAAGAGATTTTATTTTCATTTATAAAACATAGCATACTTTTTTCTTAAAAAACAAAACTTAAAAAGTCAAAATGACTTTCCATGTCAGAAACGGCTTCCATGTTTATTTCTCTCATTACAAACACTGAAAGATGGGGTTTTGAGCGTCTGAGATGAATATGAAAAGACAGCACAGGTAAAACACACCGATTTGTGAAACGTTCTGACACCTCTCATGAACTCGCTGCTAAAGTGACGCACGCTCTGTAATTACACTAAAAATATCCTTCATTAAAGTCTGCTTACGAGAGCTGCTTACCATGACTCATAGCCAAAGCAACAAAGATTCACAAGACTATTAAGAGTTTTTGTTAATTAAACGGTTCTGTGTCTTTAGAGAAAGACAAGACCCCACGCTGAAATATCAAATATGAACTAAACCACTTAGGAGCCAATTAGGATTTACTAAAAATGGAAGCCACAAGCCAGAAGTGAGTGTGTTACCAGAGAAATGCTTTTGCGTCCATATGCCCAATAAAAACAACCTGCGTCTTTGTTATACAAGACAATCTGTTGAGAAAATAACTCAGCTTTCCTGTGTTTCAGAGGGAAGCGTCTAGAAACTTGTCATTGACTGAGATGATCCGGCTTACGGATGTTGAGGGGGACGCAGGTTGTATTAAAAGTCATTTAAAAAGTAGTAAAGTGGCTCTCGGAGGAGTCTCGGCCCGTATTATATCTGATTAAAGAGTTATTATTAGCTGTTTTATTAGTCTCTCTATATGTGGCGTCAAGGGAAAGTATGCACTCGAATTAAAAACCTGTTAATGCATTTGATTCATGATTGCATAAAAAATGACAGTGTATTTCTAATAAATCGTTTGCAAATACTATCATGCATCAAGGGTTGCATCAACGGCTCAGATTTCTGCAGCATCGTCACAAGTTTTATTGCATTAGATACTACGTAGTGTCAGGGTTATAATAGGTGACTAACTTGGAATACAATAAACTTTAACCGAAATAAAATACAGTATAAAATGTTTTTTTTATTTTGCATTTTAAAATCTAATTTGTTTTATTATATCTACAGTATTTGTACAAAACCATTTGTCATTTAAATGTAGCTTAAATGGATGTACTTAAAGTGACATTAAAATACTAAAATACAACTAAACTAAAATTGAAAATTCCAGACGTAAAAATAAGAAGTGATATATCAAAATAATGTAATAATATTTTGCCATTATACATTATAATTAATAAAAATTTATTAACTGGGATTTTGATGTTTTTGACCACATTGTGTTGCGATTATTGCAGATT
>JAUMHG010000054.1:1177554-1190334 GCA_032359395.1 Enteromius anoplus | reverse complement strand
TTTTTTCTAGGAAAAAATATAGGCCCGCTCACTTTTTCAATGGCCCGCCCAAAATACAATTTCTGCCTACGCCACTGATTAGAACATATTTTGGTAGGCTGGGAGTTCACCATGTATGATATCTCCCATGGCTTATGGAGTCATACTTGCTCTGAAATTTCTTACACATAAACATTTACAAGCTCGCGTACTATTTCTGCCCCATGCCTGGAGGTAAATAATATAATAAGGCAAACTGTTGTATTATATAAAGAGCAGACCGCTGTAGTGACACACACACACACACACACACACACACACACACATGCAACATAATCATTAGAACACACAAAAAAAATCATCAATAGGACACATTCCTGTACGCATGTTACCAAAAAATTTGGTAAAATCGAAATGTGTTTGATAAACGTGTTGCCTCCCGGGAAACTTGTGTGTGTGTGTGTGTGTGTGTGTGCGTCACACTTGGAATTGCAGGAAAGGATCGGCGAGTTCAAACCTCGTCGGACTGGAATATTTCTCTGCACGGATCCAATTACTTCCCACTGGTTGGTCCGTTGGGATCCGGCTCTCTAACACGCGGCTGTTAATATTGTGATGCAACTGGCACAGTGTGTGTCCCTATCAGCTGAATATACAGAGTAAGATGAGCCGTGTCACATAGAAGCAGAGTGTGTTTCTGAGCTGCGTGTGAATCATCAACCACAGGCTTTCATTAGATATGGGCTGAGCCCAAACTCTTATTATCTTGCTGTCTGTGAGAGTCACTAATGCTGTGTATGATTCAGTTTTTACAGACTTTAGGCTTTGTAGCTGTAATTTTCAGAAGGTAAATGTACAGGTGACAGGACGAGACATGACAGGTGAGACGTTACAGAATGGAGATTATTTTGGTCCGGGAAAAGTGAAGTACATGCACTTTTTAAACTACTGGCTCATTGAAATATCCAGTGAGTGGCGTTAACCAAAACAAGTTCAGTCTTATCCGATGAATGTGAATCTGGAAAAAGTGTATTATGTAGTTTTTGTACTACATTTTGTATTTATCGTGGCAGTTCAGAAACGAAGCGCACTAAAAGCTACGTGAACAAACAAAAAGAAACGTGAGATAAAAACACATTTGCTAAAGCAACCATGCCCTTTTTTTTCTCTTTTTCCCCTTTTTTTCTACAAGTCTTTCTACAGCCCATGTTTGTGCACCGGGTGCGCTAAAGAGCAAGTTTACTCCATCAGAAAACCAAATATATGGTGGTTATGAGATATAATTTCAAAATGTCATGCACTATGGTAAAAGTGTTTTGAGCTAATAGTATTGCATGAAAATAAGT
The DNA here is from genome assembly GCA_032359395.1 of Enteromius anoplus. Lineage (NCBI taxonomy): Eukaryota > Metazoa > Chordata > Actinopteri > Cypriniformes > Cyprinidae > Enteromius > Enteromius anoplus. The sequence goes on along the minus strand of JAUMHG010000054.1, from coordinate 1,189,009 downwards.
TTTTTTTTATTTGATAATGGGACACTGTAATCATAATTTGTGCAAAAAGTAATAAAGAAAGTTGGTGTTCATTTCACCTGGAAACTGCAGTGAATTATGAATAGATGTTTTGAAAATTTCGCATAAAAGCTTTTTTCTTTCCAGTGAGACCGGGTTGCACAAATTATATAGAAGCTTGGGTTTTAAAAATGAAAAGGCAATTGCCTTAAAATTAAGAAAAAAATTTCATAACTAATAAAGCAATCTGCTGTATTGTAATGTTTCATACTCGTTTGAACAACATTACAGTGCCAATGTGTCAGTTTGTCATCTTTTTGAAACAAGTGTTGATTATCTTCGTCATACTAATCAGCGTTCTTGTGGACAAAGAGCAAAATGTCATCAAGAACTACAGAGATGAATCTGGTAATTGCCGACCAGAATATATGAATAATGAGTTTCGTTATAAAGAAACACGGATGAGATGCGTGTGAATCTCAGAGCAAGATCAAACCGACATTCAGCGCAGACAGCAAAGAGACAGGTGCAAACGAATGATTGATTCACATTGGCCTTTTCATCACTACAAGAGCCCCTGATCACATCTCATTCTGTGCCGCAGACAACAGATCTCTGCCAGATTGAGAAGCTAAAGAAATCAGGGGCTACAGCTGTGATTCACCTCGCTTCGTCTGCGTTTTCTGTCAAATTAAGCAGAAAAGGCACAGACAGAAGAGACAGACAGTTCAATGTATTGGTATTATAGCATATATAATAATGTTCTGGGTCAGACTGTGTATATAAGTTGCCTATGTGTTATATATAACTCGTGGTCTAATGAAAATATGTTAAAATATACTTTTTATACTTTTTCACCGTTTTTATGTACCATACTGCACATTTCACTGCAGTTTCAAAGAGAAAGGTCAAATGAGTGGCACCAAAACACAGGTCCAATATGTGAACCCTGGCACATTTTTATTATGTTGATATAGGTACATATTGCAGCGGTTCAGAATTGAAATATCCATGGACTGTTGCTAAAAGTTAATGCTCTATCATGTTGGAAATATCCCCTGCACCAAATCCAACCCTAAACCTACCCGATAGTGCTAACAAATGCAAAACTGATATAAAAAGTCGTTTGTTAATGCAAACGGGAAGGTCCTAAAAATATCTGCAGATCCCTGTAGAAAAAACAGCCTATGCTGTTTGAAGTTGGTAATTTAAGCTGGCCATGTGCTGGTCTTAAACTGGTCCAACCGTCTTCAACCTGCAAAAGATCAGCTCAAAGCAGCATCAGCTTCAAAACATACTGTAACATAACTAACCTATTTTTTCAGCAGGGGACATGAGTGGACGACTATATCTGTGGTTCTAGTCAGGGATTGTTTGTTCAGAATATTTAATGATTTTTGTCCTCATTCTTTCCTGCACACCATCTGTAGTGACTCAAATCGCTGTGCTTCAGGACAAGGACACCTTGTGGTCTGAACCTCAATCAGCTGTCCTTCTGTTTTAGACAAGGTGCTGTATTCCCCGCAGAACTGAGAGATGCATGCATAATGTTACTGTTGTACATTATCAGCACGCAATGTTTAGAAAAGATAGCCCAAGAACGAACATTTCTGTGAGCAAATATAAAACGGAAAGGAAATGAAGCAGCAAATCAAATTCAAATGTTGTGCATATTAGGGGAATTTTTTTTTTTATTATACCTCAGATAGGTTTTCAGAGAGAATCAATGCTATTCTCTATTCTCAGGTTTGACACTTGATTATGGACAGCAAAAAATTTGAGTAGAAATCCATTTTTTCAGACAACCTGATCTCACAGAATTGCGTGAAATAACCACGGACTCTTAATGCATAATTCCGTGTTAGTATCACGTAATCAGTGAAAATTCCTTAGATTACAACGTAAGTCAGTGACAGGCATCAGCTGTGATCCACTCACGGACAACGGATTCATTTGATATAAAATGTATACTTTCCCCCCTCTCGAAGGCTGCAACAACATCAATAGATGAAGCCGGGGAGGGAGGGTGGATCAGGGAGCATGACCAATGACAGGCTCCAGGGCAGATCAGAATTCACTGGAGACCATGGCTGGTCTGGGACCTCTGGAGGCCATGGTGGATCAGGATTCACTGGAGACCATGGCTGGTCTGGGACCTCTGGAGGCCATGAAGGATCAAGAGTCTCTGGAGGACCTGGCGAGTCAGAAGCCCCAGGAGGGCATACTAGATCTGGGGCCTTGGGAGCTATAGGAGTCCAATTTCAAGTGTTAAGCCCGCCCACCCTCTCCACGACCATACTTGGGGAAGTTTATCCTCCTCAGATACCATGATTCTAATGGGTTCTCAGAATAGGCGGTGTCTGGTTTGCAGTTAGGGGGAGCGGGCTCCTGCAGCGCAAGCTTTAAGGAGCCTTCTGGGAGCTCAGGTTCTGGAGGGCGCTCTTGCAGCGCAAGTTCAGGGAGTTGAATAGGTATCGGCTTTACCGGCTGCAACTCAGGAACTGAATCTGGGATCGGCTCTACTGGCTTCGACTCAGGAACTGGATCTGGGATCGGCTCTACTGGTTGTGATTCAGGAACTGGAATCGATACTTCTGGCTGGGATTCAGGAGCTGTGATCAGAATCGACTCCTCTGGCTGAAACTCAGAAACTAGAATCAGACTCGGCTCTCCTTGCCACAATTCAATAATAGCGTCAAAAGACAACGGACTGGAATCTCGGGGAACCTGGAACTCAGGAGCGAGAATTAGTGGAACGGAATCCACGAGGAATGAGAGGAGATTTCCAGGATTAGCTTCACACAATAAACTTGCATCTGGCGAAGGGAAGTCAGCGGGGAATTGTATCAAATCTGGCAACCCAGCCTCTGGTAAATGTCTCCGGGGTTTTGGCACTGGCTGCTCCCTCTGCGTGGCTTTACATGGTGCGGTTGTGGGAAAATGTTGTGGTCGTGTGGGACTTAGACAACATCTTCTGATCGCAAGTCGAGAAACCAGGCAATTGAGGTGCGGTTTACCTCTGCGATCTGGCAATGTGCACCGCCGCCATTGCTCGCACAGAGCGGGGAAAGGAGGAAGCCCTTGGATAAGGCGGTGAAGGATTTCTTCAGCTCCATATATACTACTTTTTGGTTATGGTTCAGGCTTCTGTTATGAAGCGGATAGACGCTGAAGGTAAGTGAAATAATAAATATAAATATAAGTTTATTTACATAGGATGAGTTAAACAGTCTATTTGGAGCAGTACAGCAGGTAAGTAAACAGTAGTTAGACAGTTTGGAGTTAAAAAACTTGTAAATTGACGGAATCCTTTTCCTTCTCTTTCACAGACGGGAAGACAGCACACAGACGGAGACCAACACCACAGACCTTTGACAACACGATGGAGAGGATCCTGGAACTCTGAAGAGATAAACCACAGTGAGGAGCACATAAGGAGAATACAGGTAAGTTCAATAGGTAGGTCTTCTGAGAACGTTTAGAGTAGCGTGAGTCCACTTCTCAAGAACGAGCTTGGACAACTAGTGCTGTGTGCTGTGAGGTTATATGTGCTGCATGATTAGAGCTTAGATCAGGAACAGGTGGTGATGACAGGTGACGGTGATTGGAGTGAAGGTGAAGCCCAGCGTGGGCTTAACAATGATGTCTTTATGCCAAGTAAATAAGTAAAATACAAGGTTTTAAACGCTGAAATTATCCCGCTTCGTTAACTCTCTCATCCACTCTCGTCCTGAAGAATGACACAAATCAATCACGAGACATGCGAGAGCCAATAGAAATTTACAACCAAGGCTGACGAAGGATTCTCCTAGCGACATTTTTTGAATTCGCGCAAGGCAGCAGCTACAGCACGGATGAGTCACGGCGAATGGAGAGAGGCTGATCAATCCTTTTGCCTCGGAAGAAATAGAATATCAAACCTTTTTAATAAATAATGTGGGTAGTTGTATCTGTCGGTTTATCTTGTGTTTTATTAACAGATGGTAGGTTTAGGGGCAGGTGTTGGGTTACGTGCTCATAAATGTATAAATAAAGTAATATAAATAAAACTGTTGTCCCTCTTTACAGTGAAAAGACAGATTCATTTTCTTATAATGTGCAATTTTTATCTTATTTGTTCATGACTCATTTAAGAAAAAAAAAAAACTTTGGCGAATATGGTTGATGTCATCTCTCTAAAAGCGAAACTTAGTGGCAAATAATGAATTTGCATTTTCATTCAGAACCAACAGAAAAGATCAACAAGTGGGCGGGCAATATATGCTAATATTTCACATTGACGTCAAAGACTCGTTTTAAAAGCGACTCGTTTCAATGATTCCGAGTCGACTCTTTCTTTTGAGAGACACTAACTTTATACACGGAGCACTTTCAGATTTTTTGCAGGGTGTTTTCGTTCACTTAGAGCTGTGTTACACACCGCATGAAAGATCATTTTCAGAACCCATAATGTGGGCACTTTAACAATTAGTCTAATTACAGCAAAATGTCACATTTAATTCATTGTGTTGATTCAACTTTTATTTACTTGATTTTTAGAGTACAATTCTGTTAGATTTTACTTTGGACAGTAAGTGGTGGGTGTTAATAAACATAAATGATATAAAACGTTCGACTAGAACTACAGTATGCCAAATATTAGAGAATAATAGATCCTATCCCACTTAACAACACACACACAAAACAAAAACAAAACAGTAACAAATAAATTGCAATGAGGTGCAGTGATGTCATCAGTCACATTTGACATCAGTTTGTGTCTGACAGAGAAATGTTTTTAAAATCACCCTTTGAAAATGGAATTAAGAAAACTAAATAGTCATATAAAATACACTTCCTAATTCACAGATCAGCTCTGGATAGATTTTAGTCATGATTCAAAACGACACACCTGCTAATAACAGAGCGAACAAAAGACAAAGGAACAGAACAAAAGCGGTGTGTGAAATCTGATTCATGCGCTATGTACTGTATGCACTGATACAAAGGGGTAAGATTAAAAAACAGAAGACTGAAACCTTCAGAGTTCTCCGGATGTTTATGAAATAAAAGAAAATTCAGTCATTACGGGATTAATAGAGCAGAACCGTTTCTTTCATACTGGAGTGAAATAACAAGCCTATTATTTGGTACAAAAGCATGCAGTCGACAAACCCATGACATTCACCAGATGCTTTTATATAAAGGTTTGCCAAACCTTCATTCAGAACAGTGCTTTCATTTGGTAATATCAAGTCAACAAATCCCATTCGACTTATGCAAGCATATCAACAAAAGCCACGTCCTGTTTATGCAGAAATCTCTCAGACTCGTCCTCCCGCTTGAGATGATTTTCCTGTCTGAGTGACTCAGTTCTTTGAGGCGCACTCAGACGTCAGACAGGACACTGATAGTCGCCCGCTAATGTTTAGATGTGTTCTTATGTAACTTTTCCCGATTACCAAAGCCCAAGACTGCGAGCTTCTTCTCCTCGTTCCTTTACCTGCCCTGCTGCAGCACACGCTAAATCAGCTAATTAATCATTGCATAACTCTAATTGAAGTGCATTTATCCTCCCACAGAAAGATTCAAAGCACGTATGTTCGATTACTTCTGTACAGCAGGAAAATACGCTGGCTTCTTTTATAAATGCTGAGCGAATAATCTCCATTTACATATTAATAACTTGAGGAGGGAATCAAATATTTCACCTCATGTTCTTTTGATTTAATTGGTGCATTAACAGCAATTATGCAATCAAATGAGTCTCATGTACTTCTGAAGCCTCTGTGTGTGTGATCAGCAAAGAGGTTTGTTTTGATTCAAACCTATTTATTATAATTGGTTTAATTTGTTTAATAACGAAGTTGTAATCATTTATTTACATGTATAATTCATACATTCATATTTGATTAATTATATATAATACTCTAATTATGCTGTAACAAGACAAACCACAAACATCTTAAAAAATGTAATAATATTACATATTATTATAGCCTATATTTGTATATATTTTTCATATATTTGTACACTTTCACTTCTATTATCTGATGTAATACAAACACTTTGACCAGCAAGTGAACATTATGAATCACTGAAACTACCATGCCCACGAAAATTGTGGATTATGCCGTTTTTAAAAATGCCAAATGTTCCTTATCAGCAGAAAAAGCAGTCCAGTGATGTTCTTCTGCTAGTCTGTGACAGAAGCTTGACCTCTGACGGTAGGTCCGGGTGTTGAAGTGATCGTCTTCACGTACTCGACTGACGCAGAGCAGCACAACTGCAGGCGAGATCTGATCCTAACACCATTAACATCCCAGACTAGATCCTCATAGCGCTGGTGTTCAGACGCAGAATCAGTTTGTGAACACTGCATGGACCGTTTCCTCGTCCGTGACATTCGGCTCTCTGAGATCAAAGCATCATGCTGTTGATGTATACTCAGACCTCAGACTCTTTGGTGTAAAATCGAGCCTTTCAAAATGATAAGGAAGAACAGGGCATGACTGTCTGAGGGGATGATGATGGTAGAGATGTGGTGTGATGCTGTCCATAATCTCTGACCACAGACTGACCTAAGCTGTGAGGTCATGAGCAGCGGCCAGAGGTTGTTCTGAGGACATTTCACCCAAATAGCATGTGTAGTGTTACAGACAGTTGATAAAAGCATTACATTTCTGACTGTGTGAGAGCCACAACACTCTAACTGGTGTGTCACACCTGGCAGTAATAACGTCAAATTTTGAGAGGAAAAAAAGACTCATATGTCACAATTCTGACTTTATATCTCAGAATTCAGATTTGACATCTTGTAATTGTGAAAAAAAAATCATTTTTTTTATTCAGTGGTGGAAACGGGCTTCTATAAAATATATGATTTTATTCAATTATTTGTTTTTCAGTTTACTTGTACACATTGATGATGACCCACCGATCTTCAATAACAGATTATATTTTCGCTCATATATTCTGTGATGAAGACATACACCGTGTTTTCTACTCCTTCAGCTGCTAATAGATCATCCCATGCGTTCTTCAGAGTATCCCTGCCTCTGTGCACATACAGCAGTGATTACACAGTGACGAGCTGAAGTCTCTGGAGCGTGTCTGACCGCAGCAAAGGGGTCAACCAGAGACGGACCCGGCATCTCTGAGGTGTTAACATCTGGTTCGGAGACAGAACAGCTGCTCTCGGGTTACTCATGAACCACATCTCGTGATCTCCTGCTGATAAACCAGCTCGGCAGAAAACCTCACACACACTGCCATTTATTACAGTAATATACAACAAACTGCCAGAATATTATGATATGTACACAAAGCCGAACAGCAAACGGTGATGTTTCTTCAGGCTTTGTGATTTCCTCATTAGATGTTGATTTAGAAAGCTGTTATGAAGACACTTGTGTAATGTTGTGTATTGCATATATTTGATATTGCACACAAAACAAACCATTGGTTTTATGCATCTAAATTATTCTATAGTATTTAGTAGTTTCTGGTTTGTTGCATTAAAATCTGTGCTTGTACACAGTGACCTGCATGGCTTCTCATTCCTCAAGATTTTCACCATAAAACCAACAAAGAACTAATTTAACATCCCACGCAATGCAGTTCAGTGCTGGCGTTGTGAAAGGCATGGGAAAATCCCACAAATGCATCAATTATTCTTCTGATAATCATCTGAAAGATAATTGCTGTACGATCATGAGATCCTCCCAAACCTTCCAGAACAAAAGACAATCAAGCGCTCTGGCATCTGTGCAAACAAACCCAAGCTTCTAAACGTGGCCAGAAATACATTACGAGTCATAAATGTCTGAATACAAAAGAAAGTCTGTAAATGTTGGTGGTTATGAGATTGGATGTTTCCTATATAAACTGAGTAAGCATTATGTATCGTGAATCCTTTTCCAAAAGCCAGATTTCTAGATTTTGACAAACTTGATAATCCTTGTTCTGATTCTAGATCTTTTAATGATTCTTTCAGCACTTTATAGGATCGTGTCATTATCTCATCTCATCTTACATCTGAAGTAAAGTCAATACTGTGATTCAGATTCATAATTTTGCTGAATTTGCTGCAAGAAACAATGCTGCGGAAAAAAAAATCTTTGTACTATTATTGATTTTTATTGAGTGCTTCTTTGTGATACACATGTGAATGCATGACCATATTATGTTTCTTACGGTATGTAATGTAATACACTGTAATTATATCTTGTCAATCTTTTAATCCCGTCTTAACAACTCATTTCCAGTGGAAGCCTGTTTCCGGTTATTGCAACTTTTTATCTAAAGTTAAAAGTATGTGAAAAAAGTAAGAATTGAAATTGCGAGTTATAAAGTCCTCAGAATGCTGAATAGGTCAGATACTGAAGAATAATTCAGTTCCAGTATTTTTGAGTATGAACCAGTTCTCAATGCCACCAATTACAGGCCCGGTCCCTCTGGTGTTAAAATGCTTTCATAACCCATAACTACTGAGTCATCATCTCTATCCTGTTATCATCTGAGATCCACCGGCACCCACAAGCGGTTTGGTGTCCTTTGAGATGACGGTCAGCGGATTCATCTGCTTCACTTTCAGAACCATTTCCAGACGCTTGTGTTAGTTTCATAGCGGCTCCACCGGTGTTTTAATGCAAAGGTAATGGCAGCTTTGGCCTGTCGTGAACACCGTGAACCCGTGGTTAGCGTAATTACTAGCTGTTCGAGGAACAGTCTGGCTTTAGCACAGTGTAAAGTTGTCAGCCATGTGATTTAGGTGGGATGGATCAAACTGGCCATCTTTGTTTATCCAGTCAGGGACACATGTTCTCTTAGTGGCTCCTAATAGAAACCAGCGGCTTAGGTGTTCCTGGAAAAGCCAAACAGACTCCTCCTGCTCGACTTCTCCCGCACACATAGCAACAGCTGCCATCTCTCACTACACCTGACCAATCAACCTCGACTACGCTTCACCCCGACCTCACCTCAAGGTCAGTGGGTTTGACCACAGCCGAGGCCAGAAACATGATATACTCATCGCTCATATCACAATAGTTAAAATTCAGTGTTTTTACTCCAAGTGTCCTCACTGACCTACAGATACACCTCACCTACATACAGCTTCTGACTGAGTGCATGATTCAGGATCTTCATTCTTAGAGATACAAATAGCATGCGAGAGGTTTGTATTCAATGTTAGAGTAAATTTAATTACCTTTCATGCACAACTTTAAGTGATTAAAAAAACATCCTGCAAAATGTTTAATCTAAAAATTCAGGTCATTGTCTCTCAAAAGAAATAGTTGGCTCTGAAACGAGTCCCAAGTCGTCCCAAGTTGACGTCACTTGTGCTCTTTCCAACACAGTCCCACGACCAATTCGTACATATTCTTACGAGGTGGAAAATGTATCGACCAATCACCAGAGAAGTTTGGAAAAATAAACCATTAAACGAATCGTTTGGGAGTCGTTGAACAAATAAGATCAAAATAAATGCATATTACTATGCATGTTGTTTGGGACTCCCAAAACCAAATATGAACCTTTCATAACCCATAACAGGCAGCACTTTAATATAGACTGAGCTTGCGGTAAGATTAGAATGAGCAGAGTAATGCATCGTTTGAATGCATCATTTTGCTTATAATACATTCAGACTGGAACATGGCTTATGCTTATGTCATGCATGTATCTGATTAATCATGCATCAACAAGCCCTTGGCTAAAAATTTTCACTTATAACTTTATGAAGGAGATTAAGACCGATTCCCACTGAACACACTGCAACTGAAACTAAACCGATACAGTTATATGATTGCAATTTATGATCCAGCAGGGTGTGCCAGTGTTTAAACAGGTTTAATTTTTGATTAACTTTGACAGGAAGGGTTTCAATTAAGTGTCAGGAAAAATCAATAGCCTATCAACAACTTTCAGTTAATGTCATTAAAACAAACATCTAGTCTGTCATAACTTTCTGTGCATCAGTGAGCAAATGCATGCAACTTATGTGTGAATAAAATATGGTTGCGGCTGTAGATTCTTTTTCTGTTTTAGTGGCTGCGAACAGGAGTAAGTGAAGTCTTTGACCTTAGACCCTGAGGGAAACCTCTGTCTCTGAAATAATAATCTCATGTGACTCTGTGAGTGTATTTGGAAGTCCTTTAGATGAATCATGTGTTTTCATCCAGCGCATTACTGTTTTGTTACGTCGGAAAAACAAATATCCTCAGCGTCTCGTTCCACTCAAGCCGAATAATGGAGAGGAAATGTGCGATCTCTGTGTGTTTTTGGTGAAAACCTGAGAGCTCACAGGAAGTAGAAGATAGGGACTGGTGGGATGGAAAAGATGAAGCACCTGGAGACCAGTTCATATAAACCAGTTAAAATTAAACAAACATAAGACACTGTGATACAGTCTGTTTCGATGGTGGCCAGTTTAAACCGGTTAAGCCATTTTCAGTAGTTTTTTTTCAATGTGGTTATATAAGCAAGCAATATTAGCCATGTAAGATAATGAGATTATGAGCTGGTGCTAGTAATAATTAACCTTCTGTACCAACAAAACTATCAGCTCAGACCACCTTAAATGAGGTATTTATGCAGAACTCATCATCGAAGGCATTGATGTTTTGCAACAGACACACACTTTCTTATTTGCAGTGGCTGAATTTAACGTGCATGTGTGAGTGTGAGGAATAAAAACAAAACGCACGTGATTGGAGGAAAGGCAAACAGTGGTGTGTTATGGAGACGGAGCGCTCTGCGGTCATGCAGGGCCGAAGATAAGACCTCCTCCTCCTCCTATTTAACCTGAGCAAACAAACAAAGTCAGCGCCAGTCCGGCAGACAGAGTACCACGGCTCATGCGCAAACACGCACACATGCAGACACACACCATATTAATATAGTGTAACATCTTTATGCTTATGCATCATTAAAAAAACATGCATAAACACTTTGAAGCCATGCAATAGCATAAAAACCCACAAACACTAATTGCACTAAACTACAGCGTAATAGTGTGCATTTCGCCAAGCTTCATCATGACACATGAGAGTCTGGAGCCTCACATCAGTTTCTCACGTGTGTACAAGTGTATGTTTAAGATGATAAGCCTCTCTGTCCACCACAGAGACGCTTGTTTCATGTAACCAGACAAGTGTAGAGCTCACACGCAGTAACCGGCCTCTCCACAGTAACTGTAATCAAACCCAACCTGGGCTGCGTTTCCCAGCCCTGATCATTATGTGTGTGTGTGCACCCGGTATTTATCACATTATGACCAATTGTCCCCACAAAGATAGGAATACCAGTAAATTTTGACCTTATGGGGACATTTCTCAGGTCCCCATGAGGAAACAAGCTTATAAATCACACAGAATTAAGTTTTTGAGAATCTAAAAGTGTGTTGTGTTTCCTGTAAGGGGTAGGTTTAGGTGTAGTGTCAGTGTAGGACAATACCACATACAGTCTGTACAGT
>JAUMHG010000054.1:1148916-1161260 GCA_032359395.1 Enteromius anoplus | reverse complement strand
TACTTTCAAGTACATTCAGAACATTAGAAACGCTAGTCGGTGCTCCAGTATAATCGGTCCGCCGAAACTCATCCAGTTAGAAACGTTCCGCGGTGCAAAAATAAGTGCGGTTAAAATGCGTTAAAAAGATTTTACGCGTTATTTTAGTGTAATTAATTAATCTAAATTAACGCATTAAAGTCCCGGCCCTAATAATTAAATTTTTATATTTAATGATGATGTAAACATGATGTTTGTAAAGATCTTCCACATGCAAAATACAATTTTCAAATAGTAGGCTGTTGTGATGGTCAGTGCATCTGTGAGTCACTGAGCCAGGAAAAAAGAGGCAGATCGACTCTCATCTACTGACTGGACTTTTCCTTCCACCTCTGTGACCACAATCATCTCTGCACGACACAGGAGTGATTCTGGCAGGCTGGTCTCTCCCACACGTGTCACACTCTCCACAACCTCCCATCTGCTTAGTTCCTCCCCGTCTCCTGCTTTTTTCCCCGCTCGCGCTGCACGATTTCTCACACGGCTGAGGTCCAGGCATCGTCCTGATGCCTCGTCGCAGTGTTTGGATCGGTGTTATGAGCTGTATGTGTGCGGAGCAACAGTAATTTCCTCTCTCTGCTCAAAGCCATCTTCCATCATCTGCTCCAGCTTCAGCCCAGGGTTCTGTTTCCTGCTCTAAAGAAACCTCGCCAAACTGTGCTGTGTGACAACTGCTCTTCCTCATGCAATGCCCTAGTAATAAGTCTACATTTATGAAAAAATGTGACATATTATTAAAATTTAAAATAACTGAGGAATATTTGAATGAGATGAATGAATGTAATTTATTTCTATGAACAAAGCTTATATATATATACTGTAGGTGTGCATATTTATATCTTTTGTGATTAACCACACTTTCCAGCATTTATTAATTTGTATAAACACATTATTAGCTCAAAAAATATAAATTTCTAAGCATAACATTATTATTGCATTATTATCACCATTATCTCTCAGTTTTACTTTTTAATCATGTTTTCATCAACAGTATCTTTTCATTTAAATTATTTAATTTCGATGAGATTAACACTGACCATCAGAGTTTATTTTAGATTAATAATCATTGTCCAAACAATATTTTACCAAATCTATCTTTTTACAGCAATACTTGTGTTTATTACTATACAGTTAATGTGGTTTATGACATGCTATTATATTATGAGTCATCTTATGCTCATGAATATCAAAGCGATAGAAAACTCAGATGCTAAACTTTCAAAATAACCTTCATCTCTCCAAAAATGGCAAAACTCTTCCTCACGCTGCTCACATATTCAGGTTCGGAGGGTAAAGAGGACTAAAAAATGCTCCCTCACTTCCATCAAGCTCATTCTGCAGCTTTGCCCTCTCACACTCACACAATCCCATCATCCTCTGTTTTTAGATAATATAATATAACAACAATATATGCTCTGGCAACTAGTATATTGTTATGGTACTGTATAACCTTTGGGCAAGACAGAATGAGGAAAAACAGCAAGCGCTGCTGTGGGTCTAATGGTTATTATGTTTAATGGCTCTATCAAAGACTCGGCGCTACTGTAATCAGACGCGTTCTTCAGCCACAAACGTGCGGCTGATTGCACGACATCTAAGAGAGCTAAACTGATTGCTAAAGTTAGTTTCATTCTCTGAAGAAAATTAGACAACCTGGACAACAGCGAGCCAGGAGAATAAAACGAATTAAAACTTCTGAAGAAAACAGAAGTGCAGAAATTATTAAAAATGTATGTATGTGAGATGAGTTCAGTCTTAAATCAACATGCATACGTTATAATCATATGATATTTAAATCATAATCTGTGCTATTATAATTATTAATATTATGATTAACTAAATACTCAGACAAAGCTTGTTTTATGCACTGCGTTCAAAAGTTTGGAGTTGGTAAGATTTCTAATAGTTTTGAAAGAAGTCTCCTTTGCTCATTAGGCCAGCATTTACTTAATTAAAAATACAGTAAATATTTAGTTTTAATATAATTATAATTAAATCTATCTATCTAGCAAAACTCTAGCAACTAGCCCAAAAAACCTAGCAACCCCCCCCCCCCCCCCCCCACCCCACAAATACCCTAGCAACTGCATAACAACACCCTAGCAACCATCCCGGGTACCTTAGCAACCACCCCAGGTACCCTAGCAACCACATCTATCTATCTATCTATCTATCTTTTGACTCTATCTATCTAACTACAAGCTTTTAAAACTACTTTTTAAAAGGTCAAACTTCAAAGTTTGTTCACAAACTTTACTTTGTCTCGTTACAATTTAAACAAACTATTTTCTATGTGAATATATTGTAAAGTATAATTTATTTCTGTGATCAAAGCTGAATTTTGAGCATCATTACTCTTTTTTGTCCCTCGGAAATAATTAAAATATGCTGATTTGCATTTCTTTATTATCAGCGCTGAGAACAGTCATGCTGCTATCTGTGTGGAAACTGTGATACATTTTATCTTTCAGGAGTCTTTGATAAATAAAAAGTAAATTTATTTAAAATAAAATTATTTAGTAACATTGTAGATGCCCTTACTTTCACTTTTGATTAGTTTGATGCATCATTAATGAATACAAGTATTACTTTCTTTCACAAACTGACCTCACACTTTGGAAAAGCAGTGTACTGTATATTCTTGTGATTTGGTCAACATCCTCAACCCAACCTCCACCAGTCACGCCAGGGTTAAACTCCCATAGCCAATTAATTACACTATTCAGACTGACCCAGTATTTGGGGTTAATTATGAGCAGCAAGAGGAAACAGAAGGGAGAAAACAAATGAGCCGTTTCCAGCCAGGTCCAATAGCTCTTCTCCCTCAGTCCTGCCGCGGTTCTCTATCCATATTAATGTGAGCGTCCACGGCCCTTACAAGCCACTCCACTGCGCGCCACAATAAAGGAGCCAGAGAGAAGCATTGATTTTCTTTTTGAAAATTGCAAACAACCAAAAGCACAACAAATAGCACAATTCTGGCCTGCCCCGTGGGGTTTGGAGCCAGAAAAATGTGATTATGTTTACAGATTGAGAAGTGCAGATGTGGAGCTCCAGCAGGCTCATTAGAGACCTGGAACAAGCTCTAAGCATGATTGCATTCGCATTTAACCTCATCAGCCACTGTGGCGTCCAGCACAGTGCAGTTTATGGAAATTATGAGAAAATTAAACACAGAATTAAACAGTGAGGAACTGTTAGACCACAGCAATGATGCAATCCACCTTCACACAGAAGGCATTTAAAGCTTTAAATATATATGTGTACCAATTGTCCCTACAAAGATAGGAATACCAGTACATTTTGAGCTTGTGGGGACATTTGTTAGGTCCCCATGAGGAAACAAGCTTATAAATCACACAGAATTAAGTGTTTTGAGAATCTAAAAGTGGGTGTAGTTTCCTGTAAGGGACAGGTTTAGGTGTAGGGTCAGTGAAAGACAATACTACATACAGTCTGTACAGTAGAAACACCACTCCGACTATGGAATGCCCCCATAAAACATGTAAACCCAACATGTGTGTGAAATTAAAGCTAATCATGTTTCAGAATTTTACTGTCAAAATTATTATAAACATTAAACATTATTATAAATATACATATAAACATTAGTTAGGGAATATAAAATAAATATAAATTAAATAATCTTAAATTGTCAAACTAAATTATTTTAACTGAGCTTTAAATTCAAAAATGTATAAGTATTAATTAGTATTAGAATTAATAAGTGTTAGTTATAATAGTTGATAATAATTGGGTGATCTATTGTGCCGATACCCAACATCATTTAGGATTATTTAACTTAATTTAATTAAATTTTCCCTAAATGATGTTGGGTTAAAATTGATCACACAATTATTATCAACTATTATAACTAATACTTCTTCATTAAATAATATTGAATTGAAAGTTAAGTTCAAATAATTTAGTTTAAGACAATTTAAGATTATTTAATTTATATTTATTTTATATTCCCAAAATAATGTTTATACTGTATATGTATAATAATGCTTAATGTTTATAATAATTTTGATGTAAATATTAAAATAACTACAGTAAAACCCATGGATTATATAATGGTATTCAGTATAATATAATATTGATACAAATTTAAAGCGGCAAAAAACAGCATCTATCTTTGGATATGAAAATAGAAGTGTATATATAACATACAATATAACATATTACATATATGACCTATAAATGCATTTATGAATTCACTGCAAAATACATAAATGTGTAGTCCCGAACTGCACTACAAGTGAAAAAGTTTAAAAATTGTTAAAAAAATACTTCAATAATTTATCAAAATGATGTCGGAAAAATATTGATATCTCATTTAAAATAGTCTGTTTTAACATTTGTGTATTTTATGTGTTATGATCATGTGACCAAGCTTTTTATATATTTCATCTGAACTTAAATGACAAATAAAACAAGAAAGCGCAGACAAAGCATTCAATCTCACATGAATATGCGTTTAATTCAGTCCGTAGGCGTCAGGAGATCATAGAGAAGTAACACAGGTGGTTGTTCAATCTGTCAACCTGCAGAAAAACCTGTTCTGACACGAACACTGCTAAATCATCTGAACCGCCGTCAGCGATCAAGAGAACAAACCCCACACAGACACTGACCGTAAACCATATCAGACTGAGATCACCACAGATATGGATCAGTCAGTGTAAGTCTCTGTGTGTTTCGTCAGATACACGAACTTAAACTTTATACATCTTCAGCCTCTATGAGGACATGAACACATTAACCTCATCTTCAGAGTCAACTTCTGCTCTCAGTGTCACTTCACCAGCTTTAAACTGCTTACTTTGAGTATAAATGACCCTCAAACACGGACTGAAACTGAAAAAATAACCGAAAGACCTTTCTGGCGACAATCCTTTGAAAAAAAAAAAGTCTGGATGTCCTGAACAAGTTAGCCTTCCCGGGTCTACCATGTTTGAAAAAAACGACGATCATCATAAATGGAAGAATCAGAAACAATATAGATCATATACTTAGATCATGCATGTAGATGTGATGCCTTTACACACAGAAACATCTCTAGTAGTTCGATCAATAACCCGGCAATGTGAATATGTGTGTGTGTGTGTAAACACATGTAAACGTGTGTGTTTGTTCTGTTTACTGAATGCAATTTCTTTATTTATATAATTATTTACATGTGAAAGAATATGATATCTGAATGTATCTGGCTTAAAAATGCAGTAGTTTGATTTAAAAAAAACACTACTTTGATAAAAATGCATTTTTTCTCATTTTCTTTCTCCACAATGTTGTATTTCTGATGAAACCTATCTGCATTCAAGTGATGGCAAAACATAAGCACTTAAAGATAGAATAAATAGATTTTTTGTTTGAAAGCAGAGGCTTCTACATTTTAATACTTAATATGTTCATATTTGCATAGTAGAAAATATTCTGTTACATTCTAACATAACAATATCTAATATCTGGCCGTCAAATACTGGCGGTGGCTGATGATTTTTTTTTTTTAAACCCTGGCGGGGAAAGAGTTAATAACAATAAGGAATATCAAAAACCAAGATATGTTTCATCCACGTTTTAATTAATCTTTACAGAACTTAGAATAATACAGCAGTTTCATCTCAGATCCACTGAGATTAGCATTTTAAATAACACAGCTGAACAAAGAGTGTTTCATTCAGACAGAATTGTTTGTTCTTTTCTATATCTGGAGCCCTGAGTCTCTGAATTCCTCGACGGTAAACAGAGAAGATCGAGGAGTAACAGAGGAATGATTATAATCAGAGATGGTCCAAGTGACTCTCAGGCTCAGGTTCGACGGATCTCAACGCTCAGCGCTGCTGCTCGGCTCGTTCAAGCATGCACAAATATCTTCAGGATAAAGCTTTCTTGTGTGATGCAGTGCCATCACGACGTCATTTTCCAGTGATCAGTCGCATGACATTTATGGTTCAGGTGATTGGCTAAAAACGTCAGTGGTCTCTGCGAGTGAAAATGTGTCAATCATCCCACTGAGATGAGCTAACGAAAAGAAAACTCATGCTTTTTTGTTAATGCAGGTTATTCAACCTACTGTGCACATGCTTAATTTTTTACCTTGTTATTTTTTATAAAAATATCACATCAATCTATGGAAGCCCATTTCCATTACTAAACACACTAATTTTGTAAAAATTATATGGTTATAAAATCTTAACTAGTTAACTGTAAGCTCTGTACAGAGGAGTACTTTATATGGTGAAAACAGCTGTAATAGATGTAATAGTATCATTCATGTAACTAACAGAAAAATACTGTTAAATGCACAGGTTTTGGAAATAATAATAATAATCTCTTTTTTATTTAAATAGCTGTCTATGTTTTCTCTTAGTTTTTCAGTAACACTTTATTTTGATAGATGCTTTAGATATTCTACTAACAGTAAGTAATGTCTAGGTTACGAACGTAACCCACGTTCCCTGAAGGAGGGAACGGAGACGTTACATATGGGATCTCGCATGAGAGAGCAATCGTCTTCCAGTCATTTGGAAAGGAGGTGATGAGAAAGTCACATAATGAACCAAAGCCCCTTTTGAATATGAATATATATAGAAGGAGCTCAGTGTCATTCACACAAATATTAAACACCATCACGATGAGACTCATTAAACTCAAATATGCCATAAACATTCATTTAACAACATCACACGTAATATACAACCCTAATAAACCCTAAAAACTAAGAAGAAACATAGTTATTTTCAAATTCCATTTCCCCTATATAATTTACAGGAATTTACCATTAACCTTTTAACAGGTTTTTACCGTAGCATTTTCAGTTTTTAAGCACAATCAAATAGCAGTAAGTGGATTGCGAGAAATTTCCTCAAACCCTTAAACACAATGCAATGCATAATTCAAAACATCTGTCAGAAATCAATGCTAAAAAAAAAAATCCTCCACATTGATACAATACATTGGCCTGTATTTTTATGGACTTTTTTACTTTTAAAATCCATAGGATGCCAGATTACTTGTGCATTTCAATGTGCCAGTGCTGTTTTTTTTATAAATATTTGATTACTTCAGCTCTGCGGTGTGTCAGTCAAAGGATGTGTGTTCTTCAGTTGGCCAAACACTTCAAAAGGTGTCAGAAAGCGTGTCTCTTTCCTCCAGAGTCCCTATACACTTCTTGGTGCCTGAACTGCTGAGAAGTGCTGATACTGGTCACAGAAACGAAACGGGAGAAAACTTGATGCACCTGCTGCTGCTGCTGGATTTCTGCTCTCCTGTACTCTTAAAAACCCAGAAACGTTCAAAGTTTTAATGTTTAAGCATCGGCAGCTAAAAATAAATATGATAAATAATACATCTTCAAATTGGAGGCGTATAATATAAAAACAGACTCTTTCATCGTTTTTTTTTTTGTTCTCACCAGTTCTGTTTCATAAGATATTTGTTGCTTTTTATCCTCTAGGCTTTTAAAACTTTTTATTTGTATTCTAAGTATATGTGTATGTTGCAGTTGGGAACGAGTGGGTCATAACAACTAGATATAACACATAGCACAGATGCAAATCCAGCAGTTTTCCCCAGGTGAGCGAGAAGCAGAAGAACTTTCTGGCATGAATCACTGTGATTGGATGTCTTTGCACAACACTGGTTTTGGTTTCAGACATAAAGCCTTTAACTGATCAACACGATCAAAACTTTGCAGTTTAACCTGTCACACACAATCTACTCCATGCTTATAAAGTATTTTAGTGTTTAGTGTTTCAACTGGTCTTTTTGCTGTCAAATTTGACTGATTTTTATTTTCAGATGAACACTCACTGGACTGAAGCAGCTCAGCTTTACTTGATTTACTTTTTTTCAGTGCATCTCAAATCTGACCATCAGGATCTTTTGAGAAGTGTTTGTTTCCAGAAGCTTTAATTTCACTGTTCCTCAGAGGAGCAATGATCTTCACAAGCCTCCAAAACATCTCACATCATTTATTTATTCATCTATCGTCTATCTATCGATCAGAATTGCATTGTATTATATGTTTGGATCCTTTCAATCTAATCTTACTAAGATATAGTATTAGAGATATAGAGTAACAAATGGTATTTATATAATTTTGTCTAAATATCTGCTATACTGTTACAAAGATCCTATTGATTAACATCACAGACATTAAAATGTTATAACTTTTTGGTTTAATAAACTGTTTCTTTCTATTATTTCATATGTCAGGCTTTATAGGGTTAATATTCAATAAGGGAGCAAAACCTCCACTGATGAATGAAACACAGCAAATGTCTCTATTGATTTAGTTCTCTGTGGTTTCTCCTTAAGCCCCTCATGAAAAATGCATTGACCGACCAAGACGCCAACATTGAGCTCGGCCTGAACTGCTTTCAGGTATTTTCAGGTAGCATTGATCCACTTGTTATGCATGAGCATGAATGTTCAAAAGAGTTCAAATCATGGACAAAGTAATGGGACCTTCCAAATATTACAAACATTACCATCTAACATTACCATCACCATTTGCACGCTTTATATCATATATCTTCCCCCCTCTGGGTTTTCATATGTAACGGCAGTGGATGAGAAGAAATAAGGTCTGGTAATGTCTTTCCATAGCTGGAAATATTAAAATAATTTTAAAGGCAGTAACTGACTCGTTTTTTCGTTTTATCACTGAAAATAAACCTGGAAGTTTGAGTGCGGAAAACCTCAAAAAGCATCATGGCCGTGATGATGACAGTGTTGAAAATCTCTCAGGCGAAGCATTAGGTTTCTTTCGACCTCTTGCTAAAAGGGTCACTGAAATCTGCCCTTCATAGACGTCTGCAATGATTGTAAGAAACACAGTGGCTCGCCAAAGAGAACAGAGCCCTGCTTCTGGACAAAACACGCTGAAATACTGTTTGATATCGGTGGGAATTGTGTGTCATCTTTCATTTCTTTCCAGGGAAAATGTACCCATAGAGGAAATTAAAAGATTTAGCATGGGATCTTTGGCTCAAGGTTGTGCGAGAGTGTAAGTGTGTCTTCAAAGGGACTGTCAGCTTCGGTAATGGTCGGAAATAATGGACATAATGCAGACATGCTTCATCTTCAAAGAGTCAGGCTCTTATCCTTCCGGATGACTCCTGGATGGAGTGAAAATGGCTGAAAGGTGTTGTCTAGTAATTCCTATTACTATACTATAAAAGATTTCAAAGTTTTTTTTTGCAGAAATGCTATAGAAGAACCATTTTTGTGTGTTTCCCAAAAAAATCTCAGTGGATTTGTTTCTTGCAAACACCCTCCTTTTGTCTTCTCAAGATCTTAACTGATGGGCTGGAGTGGTGTGGATTATTGTGTTTTTATCTCATGGCATAAATGTACCTTGGTGCACTTTTTATGAGGCACGAAATATGTACCGATATGTACATATCACTGCAGTTTTCAAAAGAACTGAACACTAGAGGCAGTAAAACCGTTTATTCTTTTACACACAAATTTACAGAGTTTTCGGTTCGACAAAACATTTAAAATCTGTGTAATAGGAAGCTGCAATGACATGGTTTTAGGTTTGGATTTGTTGTAGGGCATATTTCGTCCACGGATATTTCAATTCTAAACTGCTGCAATATGTACCTATACTGTCTCAACATAACCAAATGTGTCAGGGTACACATATAACCTATGTTTTAGTGGCACTCAGTGGACATTTCTCTTTGAAACTGCGAAGAAATGTGCATTAAGGCATGTCAAAACAATGTTGCACAAAAAGTTCACAGAGGCACATATTTTTATGAGACTGGGTTGTTTTATCAGCTCTTATTCTGATGGCACTCATTCACTGCAGAGCATCCATTTGGTGAGCAAGTGATGCAATGCTACTCCAAATTTGATGAAGAAACAAATGCTTCCTAATCTTAGATGCCCTGATGGTGAGCCCATTTTCAGCAAACTTACATTCTTCCTTTAAAGGTGGTTGATGGAAGGATCAATGCCAGTAAAGAACCTCCATTTCTAATTGTATCTATACCATGTACCGAACAAAACTACATACAGTTTGAACCATCACACAAATGTCTGACCACAGACTGTTCTTCATTACCCATCCTATAAATAACAAAGAGCCATTGTTTCCTGAAAAAGGTTTCTTCTGGTGGTAATGCTTCTAACCAGGTTCATTTGTCATCCAAACAACCCTTGAACTTTTTTTTCTGCACTATTATATAATGTCCCTCACACTTTGCTGTTTTTAGGGTTTGTTCTAAACGTCTAACACTAAAGGTCCGTTCCAGTTCATACACAGTACTTCTGCTCAATTATGCAACATGTTTATTACTTCTATATTGATAAACCTGTTTACGTGCAGTAAATGCATTCAAGCCTTTATCATACTCATTTGCTTTGCAAGCACTTCCGTACAAATCTAGACTGTTACCCTGAAAATGCAGATTGGATTAGCCTACGTGACCCAAAGATGTGCGTATTTTACATACGCAAGAAGATTGAACTCTAATAACAACTCCAAACTTATGAATGGCCCGCATTGAAAGCAATTACATGAAAACCGTGAAGCAGAAGTGGCATTGTGCCAAACATCCACTGGCCATGAAGGAGGGTGAAGCTGGTCAATTAGGTGGTTTGAGCCTCAGAAGAGCACTGATGCATTGCTGTGGGTGTCTCCGCAGACAGGAGAATCACTCTTCATGGCCTCTTTAGAAGAACACCAAAGACTCTCTTAAATGAACGCTTGTCACTGAGGGTGAAGACAGCAGAAACTTTGTGTCCTCAGCTGACAATTTCTGCATTTTCACTCGAAGAGAGGCTTGTGCTCAAACACAAACCTCAGATCTCAAAAGTTTTCTTTGTCAGAAGTACAGATCCAAAATCAATTCTAGAACCAAGTCTCTCTGCTGGTTCCAGCATCCACGATACAACACAAGACTAGTCCTGATCACTTGTGAAGTGAAAAGGCTTTTTTTGTTCTAACAGCCACAATAACAACAATCAACAATCAGCAGGACATTTACATTTCTGCTGAGTAAACCACATGAAATCTTATTCGACAGTCCAAAATCCCACTGCATATATTTTAAGATTACCAGATTTTTAGAATGAAAATACAAGAACATTTGCACTGTAGAATGTGTGTCACTGTTACAGTAATAAACAATACAGTAAAAACCTGTTAAATGTTCCACTGTTAATACCTTACAATATATGATGTCTGCAAACAAATTTCGGGAGGACGCACGGGTAATTAATCACAGCTGGCTCCCCATCCCACTAATCATCCTATTATCTCGTCATCCTATCAGAGCGAGGGATACTTCCTATAAATACCATAAGCCCCTTTTCCTTGGCATTTCGATCTTAGCATCCCTCTTCCACCCCTACTCCACCATTTTGCTTATTTTTCTTCCGGGGGAGCATGCGGGGTTCGGGCCGGGCACTGAGCCACATTCTCCACGTGCCCAGTAGGGTTGATAACCCTAGGTCTCGGGAGTCCATCTTGCCCTGAGCCCTCTCCCCGGACAGCACGCCATACACGCTTCGCCTGTTATCAATTACCAGTAGGTTCGAACTCGTGAAATGCACAGTGGGGGAAAACATGAAAAGGGTTTGTATTTTTTTTTACTGAAAAAAACTATGAGTTTTGCAATTTAAATTATTGCATATGATTGATTGTATTTAATTAAAAAACTTAAGATTAAAATTTTTGTTAGAATTAATGTGTTAAGTGTTACATTTTATGTTATTAGTTAATGTTTACTGAATTATTTCCCTGGTGGTTTTTCACAAAAAAAAAAAACAGTTTGAAGTAGTATTTTAACATAATATCACTTCTCTATCAATATAATGTATGTATGTGTATGCAAATATATGTTTCAATATATGTATCAGTATTAGTGCTGTCAAACAACTAATCATGATTAATCATATCTGTTCCGTTCCACGTATGTTTTATTGTTTATTTTGCACTGTCTTGTATTGTTTTTGTTCTGCTCTTCCACCCTTCTGTCATTGGTCGCAATTCTAGGTTCCTGATTGGCCCAGATTACTGTCAATCACCATCCTAACTCCGGACACCTGGCAATTAGGGACAATAAGGTGTACAAACTGTGATGTGTGCGTCTCTAACGGCGTACCGAATTGCTGGCTACTTGTGTTCTACCGCCTTCATTTATTTCAAAATAAAAGTTTTTGTGTATATAATATGTGTCACGCCCCCCAGGCATTCCATGTCCATGTGATCTGTGTTTTTGTTTTCATTCAGTCTCCCTCGTGTGCTCCTGTCATCTGTAACCCCGCCCTGCTCCTTTGTG
>JAUMHG010000054.1:1092620-1108323 GCA_032359395.1 Enteromius anoplus | reverse complement strand
ACCAGTTATAATAAAGTTATAATACATATATTACAAGTCACTAAAATTAATTACTAGTAAACATAAGAATACTAGGCCTATTACCAGTTAAAGCGAAAAAAAGGAATAAGTACTAATATTTGATGAATGAGAACTAGAGAGAAAATAAATAGATGCAAGTTAGAATTTAAATAATTAGTATCTAGAATTTTAGAAATCAAAAGGTCACTAAAATCTCTCACACACACTATAGAAGCCTAACCAAAAAAGGAATAAATGCATAGGCGGCTTGCCATACTGCATTGAGTTTGCGTTGTTCAAAGCGGCTTGTCATGTACCTTGAAGGCGACGTCGTAGAATTCTCCGCTGTTGCTGAGAGAGGGTCTGCTGGGATGCACCACTCCATTGGACTGGGTCGGGACTTTCTTCCCCTTCTCTTTATCGCTACTCGGAGATGAGCTCGGTGTGTTTGAACTCCCCTTCCCTTTGACCGCTTTTTTCCTCGACATAATGATTGTTTATTCCCAGTGCGAACGTACGACGAGTAATTAATGAGCAGCGGAACGCGCGCTCTGTGCACTTCACTTCTTCCGCTGGTTGTGTCTTAGTAGGCGTGAATTAACTTTTCATCAATAAGCGCGCGCATGACTTCAGGGTTCCGTCAAATAAGGAGTGCGAGCAGCGCACCTGCTTCTGTTCTCCGCGAATGCCACTCCGTTTTACGCAACTGCTCCGTCAATTTGTTGTTGTGCTTTTGGAAATGAATATGCGTCTCTGGTCTCTGCCTGTGAAGCTGCTCCGTCAGTGTGAAGAGAAAATTCACCTCACTCCTCTGAGCAGCGTAGTAGTGCACGCGCGCAGGGCGCGTTGTCAACAATCAGGGAAAGTGATGGCCACGCGCAAACCGAGCGCATCCTCACTCTCCACTTGTTGAAATACAAAGCCCTCTTAAAGGCGCAGTCTGATTTCGAAAGCACATTAATTTTGCACATTAAGAAAGCAGGATTAATTTTGGTTAAGTTGATTTAACAATTAATGAACTCGAAGTTAAAGAAAAAGGAAAACCTTGAATGCAGTCATTTTGGTATGGAAGTCCAATCTGCTATGGAATAAATTAATAAATAAATAAAAAGGGAGTTGAGACTTTATTCTCATAATTTTGAGTATGCGTCTAACAAATATGTTTGGGGGTTTTATTTTTCCTCTGCTCTGAAATAACTCGAACTTAGGCTACAACTGTGAGAACAAAGACAGAAATGTGAAATAAAAGGGGGGGGAAATTGTGGATTGAAAAAATTCCTTACAATTTTGAGTTTACTTCTCACAAAGTGTCTCACCACATTTTTCTTGTTTTAGATTTTGGAATTCTGACTTTATTCATTCACAGAATAAGAAAAATATATACATGTACACAAATGTGAGAAAAAGAAATCCAAATAGTTAGATAAAAAGTAGCAATTAACTTTTATTTTAATTTTTTCATGGCGGAAAAAGGCTTCCATGCTTTAAGATAAAAGCATCTGCCAAATGCATTATTGCATTTGATCAGATGGCAACAACATTTAACAGCCCTTACATTAGTGTCTTCCCTGGAAAATCATCAACAACAAAAACACCTCATTTTCAGATTGAGCTCAAGGTCACTTCAATAGTACAGCACTATCATAACGTGAAAGCAACAGAAAAATAGCAAGATGATTAGGTTGCATATCATACAGACAAGCAAGCATAAACAACTTGGCAGGAATAAGGTGTAAACTGTAGCAGACTTTATGTCGAGAGTGAAAGTCGGGTTTTTGTGACTGGTTCCGAGGGGCAGATATGACTCACGGTGAAGTGTGGACAATATAATGCCAATTTTTCGTCACAGAGCCTTGCATAAGCTTCAGTCACATATAGCCACTAGTGACTCACAGAGAAGAGCACATGACTAAAAAAAGCTCTCATTTGTCTTAATCATAATGAGAAATTAGTCCTTTGAAATAAAAAAATATAAATAGTTTATCTGCAGCCTTGAGATTTCCTTCTGACCGTCTGCTGCTTTCATGATTTGGATGAATCGCGCAAAATGACGATGATCCCACAAAGGTCATTTTTAGCCTACACCTGTCACTCGGATCAGTTGCTATAGTTACCCTCTAATTGATTTCTTCTTTTCTCAGGCTCCGTCTAACACATCAAACTTAACCTCCAGGCCTTCATGGAAAGATTCGGCCCCCCCACACACACTTACTGACCTTGAGTCAAATACAGGATCTGTCCAGTGGCGACAGTATAACGGCTCCATCTAAACGAGGAGGGATAATTAGCAGAAACAGATGCTCAGAGTCTGTGAGAGATGAGTTTAGAGATGGGCAGGATGCACTGATGGTCGGTCTTAACGTCTGTGGACTCCGGCGATGCCAACTGACGCTCATTACATTTAGCAGTTCAGAAGATCTGCTCAGAGAATCTACATTTAGAAAGGATGCAATGTTTCAGGAGGATTATTATATAATATGTATTGAAATTCCAATTGTTCTTATATTATTCATTTAAAGAAGAGTTAATTGTCCATATCTAGATCCAGAAATGATGTTTTATGCTTTAGGAGGAATATTTTATTTTATGTTAATAAAATAAAATGTTTTTTTTCCTTCTACATATCTATCCATATCCCAATCTAAATCCAGAAAGAATGCAACCCACATTAAATGGATGTATTATCTTATATTAGGCCTACATTTACCTAACTAAATTTACCTAAAACTAAATAATTAAATACATCTTGAAATATATCAATAAATCTTTAAATACACAACAAAATAAATAAATACATACAGAAATAAATGCATAAATATATACATATTTAAGACTTTTTTCATTTATTCATTATTTATTTATATAATATTATAGTGTTATAATATAGTGTTATAATATTATAATATTAAACATTGATTTCTTAATATTTGTGTTATTTATCTGTATTTATTTCTGTTAAATAAATGAAAATGAATAAATAAAAAAATATACATTAATTTATTTATACATTTCTACATTTATTTATGTATTTCATTATGTATTTAACTATTTATTTATATATTTCAGCATTAATTTAATTATCTCATGCCCTTCATATGTATTTTACTATTGTATTATATTATATTTAAATCCCAATTGTTCTTAAATATTCATCCAGAAAGGACGCAACCTCCTTCAGAAACATTATTTTATGTTGCGTTAAATTAAATTAAATCACATTAAATTCAATTACATTACATTACATTGTGTATTTAAAATTGCAATTGCTCTTGCATGTTTAATCCAGAAAGGAAGCAACCCGCTTCAGAAAGATATGCATTATTAAATTCTATTGTATTCAAAGAGTTATTGTGTCAAATTCATATCTTGTCAAATTAGTAGTTTAAAGTTCTCTTAAAAATGAATGACTAGTTTTTAATAAGTATAATAAATTAAACTTAAATTATATAAATAATAAACTGAAATTAGTACTGTAAATTTTGCGTTAATCTTTTGTCATTTATTTTTATATTATATTTTAAAAATATACTTTAGTATAATCTTTAAATGCAATAACATTAATATTTACTCCCTGACCTGTAAATTCCATTATAAACCTTCCGCAGCATTAATTCTATTCATTGATATTAACTGATGATTTAGATTTGATTGACAGCCCTGTTTGAAGCAGGCTTCAGGAGCAGCGAGGAGATGACGTCTGTTAGCAGACTTCAATTTATTTTTCCATGCTCTCTGTGTACATATTATCTATTTTAGGTTCTCTATTTTTACACTGCTCTTTTCATGCGTGTTTTATCCAGCTCAAAGCAACGCTGCATCACACACCTATCAGTACTGTATGCCCACTTCCCAATGAATTGTCTGTTTTTATTATTGATTTGTTAAAGTGATGTATTTATATCCTCGGTGAGCTGGTGCTTGTCTTTCAAAGTCTCTTATGTTCTCAGCACAAGGAGTACAAGAGACACTATACTGTATTTCAGGCTAGCGTTTCCAAACAGACTGATTTGAAGCAGCTTTCCAAACACTCCTCTCATCTGCCAGCTGGAGAAAAACTGATCTAGCTGCTTCAGTGCTGCTGCATCGGACTGGGAAAAACCGTCCAACAGACAGAATACCAGTGTTTAGAAGTCAGAAGTCTGCCATGATACTGTTCATTACATATTTGACCTAAATGAAAAGGAAATTGAAATAGTTAAAAAGTATTAAAAAAAAATTAAAATGCCTTTATTATTATTTTCTATACTGATTTGTTAAAGCATTCGTATTTATATCCTGTGTACTGGTGCTTATCTTTCAAAAGATTGTCTCATCATCATTATTTCTGTTGTTATTAAAATTCGTTTATAGGGAATACATATTTAAATAAATATTTAAATTATTATTATATTTACGTGTGTGTGTGTGTATAAAGTGTATGTATGTATATATATATATATATATATTTATATATATATAAATAATTGAAATCATTATTAAAAAATAATTAAAATTTCGTTTTTTAATTTCTTATATTAATTCCCTAAAAACTGCAGCATAGACATTTTAATTGACATAATAATAATAAATTGAATTTGAATATTTATATTAATTTATATATATAAATAATACACTTATTTTAAGGAAGAATTAAAAGAACATTAAATAATACTACTATTATTTGTGGCTGTTACTGCTAATAATAATAGAAACTGGCAATTGTACATTTTCATGAATAGTGTTATAATTATAAACTATTATTATTATAACATATTAACATGAATAATAGTACTATTATTTGTTGCTGTTGTTGATAATAACAGTAAAAGAAACCATTTATTGAAATTTTTACTGAAATAGATGGAAACAGAATTAATGCAGTTAACTTTTAGGCTAATAATGTAATATTTTTTGATGAGTCGAGTTGGAACACTCAAAAAGAGCACTAAATAAAAAAAGAAACTGAAAAAAAACACCCACTGATGAATATTTTAATCAGATGAAGCAGAAATTGACGAAACGATCAAAATAATTTCAAAAAAAAAAAAAAACAATTAATCATCAAGTATGAACTACAGTATCATCTTTATCTCACGGTAAGTTATTTAAAAATTTGTATAAAAAAAAAAAATAAAGTATTGCCTTTTTCATATTCAACATCAACTGCATTGTGACTGTAACACTCGATTGTACTCAAGATCATATTAATAGCAGAAACGGGCTGTTATTGTTGGCAGGCTTAAAACAGCCCTGGATTCAACACATGCTCTGCTCCTCAGAGACACACAAGAGTTGCCTTCACAAATCTCTTATGTAACAGATCGTCTTTGGCACAGTTTTGTCAAGCTCAGATAGGATATACTTCAAAAAAGACAATACAAAAAAAAAAACAAGCGGTCCGTCTGTGTGCGAGGCTAGTATGAGCCAGGCAGAGGCCAGCTCCTGGAATGGAAGTAGCTCCTCAGACTTTCCAGGTTGACGGCGGGGAAGTAAGGGCCGATGCGCTTCCGGACCCACCATCTCCCCTGAGCCGCGCCGCTGCTGCCCGGACGACTGAATTTATAGCGGAAATGCTCTCCTCTTATCCACCTGAAACGACAGAGTGCTTCAGAAAAGAGTTTTTCAGAGTTCCAGACTTTTTTATAAAGTGACCCCGATGAATATGAGAGCAATTCAGTTTCACTTATACTGTGTGAGATGCATGACTGTAAACGAAATATCAAAGCAGGCGGTATTTGTGTTCATCTTATTTTAGGGTCATTGTAAACACACTCAAGGTTTTGCATTCCCATTAAGCACTGTTTATATGGAGAAGTTCATATCACTCTGCCACAGTTACTATTAACTAAACATTTGATCAAATATAGCTGGAAATGGAAACAATTGTATTATTTTGGGGGGAATAATAATAACAATAGTAATAAACTGTTTATATAAAAATTTTAAATAACTGAAAAATAACTAAAATGTGAACACAAATTAAAAGCAAATATATAATAAAATAATAAATATTTTTCCTTCATTCTTTTTATTAACATGTAATAATGATTATTATTATTATTATTATTATATAAAAAATTTGACTGAAAATAGCTGAATTTTTTTATTGAATAAAAAAGAAACATATTACAACAATAACAATGCTATTTTTCCTTATTGTTATTGTTATTATTACAAATAATAATAATAATAATACACTGTTAATTTAAATGGGAATAATTTAATTGATTTTTAATAAAAAATGTTTAAAAGAAAATATTAAACAATAGTGTTAATTTTCATTCTTCCTCCTATTATCAATAATAACAACAATAACAAATAACAATATTAATTAGAATTTGACCAAAATAGCTTAATATAGTCTAAGATAATTAAATTAACTATAATTTCCATTATTATTATTATTTATACTGTTATTAAAAATGATTAATATTAGTGCTGTCAAATGATTAATCGCATCCAAAATAAAAGTTTTTGTGAACATTTTTATTATATTTATTATGTACACACAAATACACACATTTTAAGAAATATTTACATGTAAATGCATTTATTTATTCATATTATTATATTTTATATTATAAATAAATATATTTGATATATAGATGTAACTGATCCTTCTTAAATATAGACCTGCATGTGTTTGTATTCATATACACGCAGTACACATTCATGTATTACATAAACAAATACGTTTATTTTTGATGCAATTAATCGCGATTAATCATTTGCCAGCACTAATTAAGACCTCTAATATAGCTTTTTCTATTGTATTAAGTTCTTCTATTGTAATGTAAGTGTAATGTAATACATCCAGCTCCGTTTCTGATGTTTAGTGTTTTACCTCGGGTTTTCTCTGTTCTGGAACGGGTTGTGTCCCATTAGAGAAAGTACTGTAGAGTCATTAGCCAGCAGTCTGACAGCTATGTGTATAACCCACTCGCTCTGCTCATACGTCTGAAAGAGACAAAAACACGAGTCCTGAATTACAGCACACAGCACACAAAATCTCTCTGAAAAACACTGGGTCGCTTAAAATGTCCTGAGCAGTAAAACTTCCCATCTGGGACACTGAGAGACTCACTAAAGCTCTTCAGAAGATTGATGAGCTCATTTGCCTGCAGCTGAATTATTGTCGGTGTGTGCGTGTTACATAAGGATTATAAATAATCTCAACACTTTCTATTGACCGGGCTTTTTGTGCTGGGGTGAAATTCATCTCCTGCTGAAGAATTCATTAAGAGAGAGCGACAGCAGGGATTTCATATCGTTCTGATTTAAACAGACAGAGAAAATACAAAGACAGACATGCCACAATTCAACTCCTGCGTTCATTCGTTAGAACTGGAATAAATAAATACACCTTAATTACATGTAAACGCATCATTCATTTACATTTTGAAAAAATATATATATTATGCAAAGTACTTTTAAATGAATGATAAATTCTTAAGATCATTGTGTTTTAGGAAGTTGCACCGCATGTACAAAGTCTTTTTTCATTATGACATTAGCACAGTTGCATCACCCTGACGTTGTTTACCGTACTTTGTGGGGTCGATGTAAAAAAAAATCTACAGTAAATTAATTTTAATGCCTTTAGTATGAACTGCGTTTTGAATGTATTTTTGGATAAACGGTCTTAAAACTAAGCCCGTGAAACCCTTTAACCTTGCCCACTTTCTGTCTGTTCACAGAGGCTGATCTGACATCAAGAGCACTTATTTCCATGCTATCTGCCAGGTTAAAGTGACATTTCGTGCATGGTAAAACGGCACACCGCCGCTTTAAAGTTATAGTTTACCCGAAAATGAAGATTTGCTGAAAATGTACTCACCCTCAGCCCATCGGAGATAGAGATGAGTTTGTAGAAATATAGCATTGCATGACTTTGCTGACTTTTTACCACAGTATTGCATCTCTCAAATTGTGCAAACAAGGTTTTCTTACTTATTGAGTCTATATTGCAGTGGTGTGGTCGAGCGCATCAAGTGAAGGCTTTCCAGTTAGTCCAGAATAGAGCTTCACGACTAACATTAAACACTACTATTATCATAAGAATGCACAAAATACTAGGTTGGCTACCGGTGAAGGACAGGGCAATTGTTTCTCTGCTTTGTTTTATAAGAAATATTGCAGTGTCGTCAGCTTTCATATAGTAGTGCGACTCATAACTTTAATACCAGGCATGCAACAAAAGAAATAATTTTTTGCTTGCCGCTTCAAAAACTAATGCAAAGCGGCAGCAGGACTGTAACGCAAAATATGAAATGAGTTGGCATCAGAAAATTACATGTAAACTCAGGTAAAGAAATATTGAATGGTACGGTGTTGATGAATTCGTGACGTGCTGAATGCATTCTTGGGTTTTATGTTTTATTATTTTGTTTTTTTATTGTTATGGATTAACCGGAAGGATCCTGAAACGCAGACTTTGTGTGTTTTACTTCAACAGAGCAGCCACACATGCGTGTTGTGTTTCAATTTCTTTCTCTTATGTTCATTAACTTACTCTACCATTCAATTTTAATCATTTTTATTTTTCTATTTAAATCACAATCATATATCATTATAGCCATTTATATACTCATTGATTTATTTATGTATATTATATTAGTCATTTACATTATATTGTTGCTTTTCGACCGCGTGGTTTCAAGAGCTGTTTATGGGATGTTGTCATTGAAACACAGACTATTCAATAGTTATTCATCATCACTTCGTCTCCTGCTTCTGCTCATCACTGGCTCTTGCCTAAACAAATAAACTCTCCATGCTTAACCTGAAACGCAGCGAACCACATGAGCCAGTCCAGTCTGTAGTGATACGGTGAGATGAGGCACGGCCTTCGGTCCAGAGCTCCAGGTTTACACAGGAACTCGTACTCCTCCCAAATGACCCCGTCTCCGGTGTGATTAACGCTCAGCGTGCCCTGAAACACCACCTCGGTGCGCTCCTTCGTCACACTGCGCCAGAGACACACGTGAGCTGATCAGACTCTGCCATCTGCTGGTTACTGAGGAGCTTTATACGGAGCAGACGTGTCAGAGAGAGACGGATGCTGTACCTGCCAAAGGCTCCGTACGTGTTGACGATCCGCAGGGGATCAAACGAGGTGTTCATCATCTGTCTGGAGCTCAGCAGGTTCATCACGACCGGGACGCTCAGATACGCTATCAGAATCCCCAGAGACACATTCAGCACACGTCTGATCAACATACCTGACCAGAGACACAATCAGAGGAAAACAGTCAGAAACATTACAAACATACACTACCGCAGCGAGACTATTAATCACACAAGGAAGCGTTCAACTGATCATAAGCGACAGTAAAGTCTTTGTTACAAAATATTTCTTCTTCCAATAAACGCTGTTCTTTTGAATTTTGTGAATCCTGAAAAATAAAATGGACCACGGTTTCTGCATTGATAATGATCAGAAATGTTTCTTGAGCAGCAAATCAGCACATTTATAACTCGAAACTGAATAAATAAGCTTCCCATCGATGTACGCTTGGCTGGTTTTTGGCTGAGATACACAACTGTTTGAAAATCTGGAATCTGAGGGAGCACAAAAATCGAAATATTGAGAAAATCGCATTAAAAGCTGTCCACACTAAGTTATTAGCAACGCATACTAATAGGAAATTTACTAAATATCTTCATGGAACATCATTTTTACTTAATACCCTAATGCTATTTGGCATTAATGAAAAATCAATCATTGTTGACCAAATAACAATGTTTTATTTGGTTATTGCTACAAATATAACATGCAACCTATTACTGGTTTTGTGCTTCGGGGTCACATGTTACAATGATATCTGAAGATCATGTGACACTGAAGACTGGAGTAATGATGCTGAAAATTCAGCTTTGAACAGAGAAATAAATTACATTTTAAGATACATTCACAGAGAAAACCGCTGTAATATTATTCATGTGTTTTACTGTATTTGTAATCGAGCAAATGCAGCCTTGATGAGCAGAAGACATTACAAATCATACACTGGAAAGTATTAATAAAAAACATGTTAAACATATAAATATATTTTACTCAACATTAGCGAGCAATGCATTGTTATTCTTATTCTTGTTAGACAATAGGAGCAAGCTAACATCAAACATACATATTTTAATATTGATAGATTAACGATTATTTAAAATGTTTTATTCTAAATAATTTATTCTTAACTTTGTACTCATCTTTTTTTAAGGTTTAGTTTTTATTTATTTCCAGTTAGCAATTTTAGTGCTTTTTATTCGCCGACAATGAAAAAAAAGGTTGTAGAAACGAATCTCAAATCAGAAACGGCTAGCAAATGCGATAAAAAATTAAAGCAAATCAGACAGTATCACACTCACAAAAAAAGAGAAAGATTTAAAGTATTTTCATCTAAAAATGCACTCTGTTTTATTTACAAATTCATAAATAATTTTTACAGTGAAGGCCACATTTCTAATTTCAAGTTTTTCCATCTGAAATTGATTTAGTTGTTTTAGTTAGCAATATCTTGTGATTTATTTTTAATGATACTTTGCATACATCATTAAATAGCCGTGCGTGGAAGAGAAGCATGTGAAGACCTTTGGAGGGAGGAGGTTTGAGTCCTGAAGCCTGCTCGGTCTGAATCTGCAGTAAAGTCTGTCTGGCTCGTCCAGAGCGGCTGAACAGAAACGCCACAGCGGCGTCATCGAAACAAGCCAGACTGGGAACTATAGTCAACCAGTTCAGAAAACTCAGATTCCCACTAATGATCAGAACAACCTGTCAGAAAGTGAGACATGTCAGTGTCACGAGGAAATTAACTCATGTTCCTTTAAGAAAGTGACCCGCTGATGCCACTAGATGGCAACGAAGCTGTGATTAAAGCGGGTCTGAGATGATCTGGACAATGTGATCTGGCAGCTTCCACACTCGTGACTGTAAGTCTGTTCTGAAACGCACCTGGAAGAGGATCTGCAGGACTCCGTTCAGCATACACATCCGCCGGCCCATGAAGGTGAAGAATGGCACCACCAGCTCGATGAAGTGATTGCTGAGCGTCTCGAAGCGGTGAAACCACCACGGCGAGCGATGCATGTAATAAGACATTGGGTTCGGCACCGGCTGCGTCTGACAGAAACAACACAGATCATGAGCGCTTCATACACAGTGTGTAGATGTTCACTAAAGTGTGTTCACTGCTCACTACAGTTAACACTCGTACACTTGAACCCATTTTTCATACACTAGTACACTCAAGTGTACTACGAGTTATCGAAATGTAATAGTATGTATATATAAAATGGTTGATTTTATTTATTTGTTTACTTTTACAATCAACTTAAAAAAAAAAAAAAGTAGTATGTAATTTCTCATTTCCATTTCAATAAAACCAATGCACTAAAATAATTCAAACAAAAATATAATTTTATTTAAAAATTATATAAACATAAAAAATGACAAATTACAAAAACAACTAATAAATAAATATTTAAAATTAAAAACCAAAATGCGATAAAAAAAACTAATGCAAAATAGTATTTGTTTGTTTATATACATATTTATTTATTATTATGTTACAAGTATTAGGACTTAGTTTGGTTTACAAGTACGAATATCTAAACAACCTTCAATCAAGATATGTGCACTGGAGATGCAAAATGACCTAAAATAAAAATAAATAATAAATAAATAAATAAATGTTTTTGAAAACAAACAAACAAATAAATATGTAATAATTTATAGAGCGAGAGACAGACCGATATGGTTCTGCTCTCTTCCATCTACCTGTATGTTATTCTCCTGCTTTTACAGAGCTCTTTTGCTCAAACCCTTGCGTGATTTAAAAGCTTTTCTGAGTGTTGCTTAAAAATCCCATGAACTATGAGCGCAAACCCTCGGCTGATTTTAACGGGTTTGGAAATGAGGCGTAGTTAAGTAAACGGAGCTCGCGTCTGACGGAAGACATATGACACTAATCATCAGCTCACCGCATCCAGGTGGCACAACTTCATAACCAGACATACGCTGAGGTCAAGACAGGTGTGTTTGACCACATTAACCTGAATGACACCAATCTGCATAAGCTAAATAAATATCCCATATCTATGACTAACAGCTCTGGCTGTCTTCAGGAAAGTGTAAATATGTTCATGAAAGCCCAAAATAGTCTGTTTATTTCATTTACACCGTTAGTATCATGGATTTCCTCTCTATTTGCTGTTGGCAGGGTGATAATTAAGATAAATGTGATGAGCTGGAGTGTTGATGTTGCCACAAAACCAACAGAGCATCTGTAACGTCTTTCAGAGCAACGCCTTCACGACACACTCAGCCTTTCCTCCATCAGAAGCCATGCCGCGGAGGAA
The DNA here is from genome assembly GCA_032359395.1 of Enteromius anoplus. Lineage (NCBI taxonomy): Eukaryota > Metazoa > Chordata > Actinopteri > Cypriniformes > Cyprinidae > Enteromius > Enteromius anoplus. The sequence goes on along the minus strand of JAUMHG010000054.1, from coordinate 1,095,990 downwards.
AACTACCTTAAATAACCAAACTAAAGCCATGACTGCTGCACTCAGTGAATAAACATGAAGACAGTGGCCCTCTCACCCGCCGCTCGCCCTTCCCAGCATGCCGTGCGGCGTGTTTGGGCAGCGTGAATGGCTTTAGTGTGTGCACTGGCGCCTGCGGCGGACTCTGACTGCTGAAGTCATGTGGTTGTGGAGGAAGTCATCCACCGCTCCAAGGGATTCGGACCCGGATATAGGACTAGTTATGTAACGGTCGACCGGCTATTAGTACTTCAGTTTTGCAAAAATGGCCATATTTCAGTTCGGTTCAACCAATCCCTGTGTATGATATGGAGAAAAAAAATAAATTAATGTGACTTTTGCATAAAGACCAGATCCTCTTTTATCTGGACGTATTCTAAAAGGTATACAAATTCAGTATACAGTACATGTATAGAAAATACATTCAGACAGTTCATTTCGTTTAACCTGACGCACTAAGATGATACTAAGTTAAAAAAAAACATTAAAAAATGTATAACAAATTGAAAAAAAATAAAATAAAAAAATAAATAAATACATTTTTTTTAATGAAAATATAAAAACATAAAATACAATAAAAACTACAAAAATTTAAAAAAATTATATACTAATATAACAATTTAAAGCTGTATCCCTGTTCACTGCAAAAATAACGATAATAATAATAATGATTTTTATTATTGGTAATAATATTAATTAAATTAGAAGTATTAGTATTTTGTTTGATTTTCAAGTATAAATATCTAAACAATCTTAACTGAAGATATATTCACTGGAGATGGCATAAATCAAGTCAAATGAAAACATTTAAAATAAATAAATGGCTGTGCTTATTTTTAAAGAGAAACTTTAAAACAAGTTTATTTTTATGAATCCACAGGCAGGAAAAAAAAGTAAAAATGAAAATAAAAAATCCATACATGTTACATTTTGACAATATATATTAAATAATAATAAAAAAAAGATTTAAATAAAAAAAAATTAAATAAAAACTTAAGCCAGTTTCCAAGACAACATTTCTTATTTTCTTTAGTTTAACTGGATGTACAGTACTGAAATACAACATTATATATATATATATATATATATATATACACACACACACATAACTATCTATAAGCAAAAGGTAATGAAAAGTCTTGTTTTTTTTGTGGGGGGAAATATAAATGTGCTGAGCAGTCGCGTCCAAATCAACCCCCCATTAAAGCAGGAGAATAACATACAGGTAGATGGAAGAGAGCAGAACCATATCGGTCTGTCTCTCGGTCTATAAATTATTACATATTTATTTGTTTGTTTGTTTTCAAAAACATTTATTTATTTATTTATTATTTATTTTTATGTGCACATATCTTGATTAAAGATTGTTTAGATATTCGTACTTGTAAACCAAACTAAGTCCTAATACTTGTAACATAATAATAAATAAATATGTATATAAACAAACAAATACTATTTTGCATTCGTTTTTTTATCGTATTTTGGTTTTTAATTTTAAATATTTACTTATTTGTTGTTTTTGTCATAGGTTTGATTCCCAGGGAATACGTGAACTGATTTAATGCAATGTAAAGCCCTTTTAATAAAAGCATCTGCCAAATGCATAAATGCTGAACGTAGAACGGCGGAGACTCCCTGAGATCATATTCTCGCTACAGCACTGTGTTAAAGGGCAAAGCACTTGCAAAACGCTTCCTGGAAACAGTCATTGTGACCAGTCTACTGTGATCTGCTCTGAAAACGCTGCCTTCTAAACAGCAATTCATTTAAACATATGACATTAAACATATTACATTACTATTCCACTTCCAAGATATCTGCTGGATCGTGTATAAACAAGGATTTGAGCTAATAAAACATAACTATGCAAGGTCTTATACCTGTTAAAGCTCCTACGAGAATAAAAAAAGATTGAGCTCTGCATAGCAAAAAAAGAATATATAATAATGAACCGGGGACTCCCTTATGGGATTAATACAATATAATTCGTCATCACTTCCTGTGAGCTTGCCAAACTGAAAAACAGAAGTGAGATGGAAAAAAAAAATAGGGGGCTCTGCCCAGTTGCCGTAATATAGCGTTCAGAAATGAAAAACAAGAGGTATGGGACACGTGCCAGGGAGGAGGTCTGGTTGAGCAACCGAGGTGAAAGAAAAGCAAAAGAGCAATGCACAATGGATACATCTGAGAGCTGCTGAGGACGCCACCAAAACACATTCATTATCTGGAGACTTGTGCATGCATGCACACACACGCTGGCGGATCGCCACAACTGCAGGTAATGTGAAAAGTTATGATCGAAAAAGCAGTTGTGTTGTAATTAGGGAGCTGCCTGGTTTCATATGGACATAAATCCTCGGGCTTATTACAATGTTCGGTTGTAGCCCTAAAACAGGAGCGCAAATTAGTTCCATACACTGTTAACTCAAGTCAACCATTAAATTCCTGTGCGTGTTTGACGCATTAGCATTTTAAGACTCGTTATTTTTAAGCCGAAACACCACCACAAACCAGCAAAGTGGGCCACACAAAAACAATATGAGGAACATAATACAGAGAGTGCCATTATACATTTATGGTGCTTTTTGTATAAACATATACATGTAAAAACTACTTTGCTTATTTATACCAACACATATGTAATGTGTAAATGTTTTAGTTTCGATTAATAAAGCGTAATTTTCACACAATTACTACTATATCACATTATGACTTCACAACCATATTGATATTGAGAACTGTTGCTTTTGAACTTTATCATCACACATATCCAGCTTCATGTGTTTTCATAGACGGTAGGTTTGTTCGGTAGCTCAAGGAGTACAGAGATGAGCTCCGGTTCGATCCTGTGTAACGACGCTTCAACAAAAGAGCTCAGATTTGTGTAAAAGGAAGTAGAAATGACACATTTGCATTCGAATCAGAAATGTGTTTATATATTTGTTTTGCATTTGTTAACACTATCAGAGGTTTAGGGTTGAATTTTGGTTATTTCTAACACGATAGAGCATTAACTTTTAGTAACAGTCCACGGATGTTTAACGTAATAAAAACATAGAAATGAATACCTATGTCAGCGTAATACAAACGTATAGGGTTCATGTATTAAACCTGTGCTTTAGCGCCACTTAGTGGACATTTCTCTTTCAAACTGCAGCGAAATGTGCAATATGGTACGTCAAAACGGTGTTGCACAAAAAGCGCACAGAGGTACAGGAACTGACATTCTGTGTGTGTGTGTATATATATATATATATATATATATATTAGGGGTGTAACGGTTCACAAAAATCACGGTTCGGTTCGATACAGTAGTGTCACAGTTCGGTATGTTTTCGATACGGCAAAAATA
>JAUMHG010000054.1:1068940-1085154 GCA_032359395.1 Enteromius anoplus | reverse complement strand
GATCTTTATCATTGTAGGGTGGTTGTGTACACACACTCCCAACACACATTTCAGTCCAAACAGCTTGACCCCTTTAAAATGTCAAACCACACTCACAACCTGTTTTACTTTTGTAAATTTTATTCATCAAAAAATAAATGCACTCTAAAAAAGTGGTGTTTTTTTTTCTAAACCATGAACCCAAACGGTTTTCTATTATTTATTTAAAAAAAAAAAAAACTTAATTGTTGTCATAATTTTGCTATCTATAAATTACAATTATATAAATAAACAAATTATATATATATAAATTAAATAAATTATATAATTAAATATTATATTATAAAATAAATACATTTCCCTCTGCAAAAAATAACATTTTTATTTAACTTGATGTACTAAATAACTAACGCACTACAAAAGTACTAAACCTTTAACTAAAAAAAAAACACACAAAAAAACATAAAAATAAAAACTGATTCCAATTATTAACAAAAACTATAAACAAAATAAAACTTCAAAATAAAATAACACTTTTTTAGGTGTATATAATGCTGCAAAACGATATGTACAGAACTGCATGCAAAAAAAGATCTTCTTTTGTGTTGTGAAAGAAAGTTAAACAGGTTTGCAGTGACATATGAGTATGTGTAAATGACAATAATCATTTTTGGATGAGCTGTCTCTTTAAGATCACGTAAAAATGCTAAATTTTGTATGTAATGCAAAATGTAACTTAAAATGCTCTGAAAATAACGGCATAATTCACACATTGACTAACAATCAACAGCCTGATACAGCACTCCAAAAATTGAATTAAATAATTTAGATTTAATTTAATTCAAATCTGAACTCGGCTCTGGAGTACTTTGAGATAGCTGACAGGCATCAGCTCTAGATTATCTGGACTATTTTTCTCGATCTAGTCTATATTAACAGTTTCATTTATTTTGTGGCATTTTAAGCAACGGCTGCACACTCCAAGCAGCTCTTCAAGGCGGTCAGCTAATGAATATGAACAGATGGACGTGAGGCTTGAGAACATTTCCAACACGAGCGCTCTGACTCCTGAAGGAACGTGTGAACTTCAGACGTTAAGTGAAAGATTCCCGACAACCGCCAAGCAAATCTCGGCCCACTTCAGAAATAACCCTCCAACAGATAATAAATGTGTGGAGCCCAGGGAATCATGTGAACCACCAATCCACTCGGAAACCCAAGCCTGGAGACTGAGAGGCGCTTTGATGTGTGCTGAAAAACCTCCCTTGCTGAGAATAGAGGGTGGGGGGAGAGGATGGTGAACGACAGCTCAGACCTAGAGTCGACTACATTCACAAACAGCTGGCATTTCCTTCAACGCTTCTCGGAAGAGAGAACATCTTGTGAAATGCTAAACAGCGCTGTGGTCATTTGGCAAGCACAGTAAATTACTGCAAAAGCGCTGGTGCTAATGAATGTTTTGCCACAACAGTTTTGATATAACTGCACTGTTAAAACAGTAAGAAGCAAGCACTTGGCGAATTAAAGCCTGCACTTGTGTAACCTGTGGTTATTGCAGGTAGCTACACATTGGTGTTACCTGAAATATCATTAATATCACCTAAAAAAAAAATATTTCTTTATTTTAGTTAGTTGTCAAGGCAATGCTTCTAATTTTCACTCAAATTAAATAACCTAAACGGTAACTTTTTTTGACAGGTACACCAATTAGTTGCTTATTAGCATGCATATTACAAATACTATAAAATTTATGGTAAACAAAAAACTAGCAGTTGTGGTTGTACTGTAAAAAATACGGTAATAACATTTTTGGTTTTACGGTTTAAGTTCAATTTACAGTTAAATACCGTAATTTCATTAACTGATATAAAAGTTAAAATACCAATCTATTAAAGTACTGAAATCTGTTTAGTAGCTTTGAACACACATTCATTTACCAACATTACATGTAACATACAACTACAGCTGGGCGATCTATATCGAACGATACATTATGCATATCTCGTCAGTAAAGCCGGTTCTTTGATTAGCGGTAAATCTCCGTCAGCTGTTTTCAAAGGCAGCGCCAGCTTATGAACTGAACTGTAGATCACTGAGAAGCTACAAAGATACGAATCACCCGCAAAACTCAACGCCTAGCTTGTAGGTGATCTACGGCTCTGTTCATAAGCTGGTGCTGCATTTAAAAACAGCTGACGGAGATTTACCGCTAATCAAAGAACCGGCTTTGCTGACGAGATATGCATAATATATCGTTCGACATATATCGCCCAGCCCTACATACAATAATAAGCATAACTGATAAGAGAAAACTAAGAAGAAACAGTTATTTATTATTTCAAATTGTTACCTTAACTATTTAACAGGTGTTTACTGTAGCATTTTTAGTTTTTTACCGTTAAAATCACGGTCACTTTTTACAGTGTCGAATATTAGTCTTTTATTAGTGCTAAATTACACAACAACCACACTAACTTTTAATAAGCAGCAAGTTAATCTTATCTAAAATAGTACCAAAAACTATAAGAGTACATCAATAATACTAAAATAACACTGGACCAAGACCTACAGCCTTTTTTTTAATGTGAATTCTTTTCTACATTTTTCTACCTTTTCTTATAGTTCTGAAACATAAGATATAAACTTAAAGGTCTGTGATATAGACCTACAATCCTGAGGGACAAAAACTTAGAAATAAACTCAGAATTGCTTTTTTTTTTTTTTAAGAGAGAGAGTATTGGGAGAAACAGAATTGTGAGTAATAAACTTAGAATTGCCAAAAATGGGGCAGAATTGTAAGATATAACTCCAAAGAAGTGCAAAATATAAACTCAATCACAAGAAAAACAATTCACTGCTTTTCTCAGATTGAAAAGTTTTTCATTCTGCCATGAGATCAAAACATAGGCCCGGTTTCACAGACAGACCAGCATCAGGCCATAGTTCCATTAGGATACTTAAGTAATTTTTATAAACATGCCTTAGGAAAAACCATCACAGGTATGTACCTTAAGACAAAACAAAGGCGCTGACATGTTTTAAGATCAGTCAGTGCAAGGTTCTTTCAGCTGAAACAGCTCAGATTTACATTAAAGTCTAGGACTAGTCTTAAACCGGGGGATAGCCTTATATCTCAGGATTGAGACTTTTCTTCTCACAACTGAATTTATAAGTGACACTCCTGACAAAAACAATGTAATTAAAGTCAGAACTGTGAGATAAAAAGCAGTTGTTGTTTTTTTATCCCGAGGTGGAAACAAGCTTCCATACAAACTAAAGCAAGCGTATTACAAATAACCCAGCTCAAAACCACCATTCATCAATTGCTAATTGGCAAACACCATCGACAACCCCAATCAGTTTTAATGACTTCATTACAAATCGAACCGAAAGAGAGCCACACAACCTCGTCCGCGGCCAACGAACGCAGAGAAATCTGAGGAGACACCTCGAGTGAGTGATAATCATTACCCCGCTATTAAAAGCAGCTTGTTCGTTTCTCCCGTTTTATTCCTGGTGTGTCTGAGGGGAAACAGCTGCAGGTTTTTACAGTTGTAAGCACTTAAAGGCAATTATATTCTTCAACCGAACGTGCAGCTCGCCTTCCCCATTCCTCCTCATTTATGGCGCTGATTGGAAAAACATTTTCATCTACATGGCAACCTCCGTACTTTGGCAGACAATAGTTATGGGTCAGTCGCACAAGCCATAAAAAATCCAGACAGAAGTCGTCTGACGGCGTTTACTAGCAGCACATGTACTTTTCCTTGACATATAGGACTGGAGGTAGGCAGGGAAAGGTATGAACGTGTATGTAGGGTTACTGACCGCACCCAGCATGATGCGAACTATGAGCCAGCGGAAGGTCCAGATGGAGACGAGGGATGGCGGGCAGCGGCGAGGCAGAGGGGTCAGACTCCACAGAGGACACAGAAAGATCCCCAAGAAACCGGTTTCCAGAAGCTGGCTTTCCCAACCTGTGCTCACACAAACACAGCAACTGTGACCAAACGCATCCCTACCAGTGGAAAATTAATGTTATTGCAGAAAAACAAAAACAGCATGAGAATCAAAACGGTACAAAAGAGCTGCTTATGAAATCTGAATGATTCCACATGCCGTGGTATCTTAATTCCCCGCGCTTGATTCTAATAAATCTGTAATATTCTAGGATTTCAGTCTCCAGTTATGAGATTTGTTAGTCAGAGATGGTTCGTAATGTTTTCTCTTCGATCCCTGATTGTCAGCAGATGTATATCAGTAATGGGATGCATTTGGAGGCTTTTGACTGGATCAGAATTCAGGCCCAAAAACCATGATTGTTAACTAAACTTGAAGTAGAAAAATGAACTACGTTTTCATTATTTGAAGTAAACATTAACTGAAATAAAATACAAAAACATTTCACATGTTTATTTTAAGTGAAATAACTCAAAACTAAAACTATAGACAAACACACACAACAAATTACTAAAACATTAATTTACATGAAAAAAAGGTATGTAAAAAAAAGATATTTAAATCTAAGAATATAAAAATAAAAAGTGATTTAAAATATTAATAAAAACTAAACAAAACAACAACAAAAAATTGTACAAAATTTGGATAAAACTATAATGAATATAGAACATACAAAAAATATTCCAATTCAAAATATTAACAAAAACTTGTAAAAACTTTTATTAAAGGATTTACTTAAAATTAAAACCAAAAAGGTTTGTACCAGAAAAAAACTATAAGACACATTAAGAAAATACATACACGCAACTAAATTACTAAAACTGTCAAATTTAAATGAAAACTAATCTAAGAGAATATTAAAAATAAAAGCTAATTTAAAATATTAACCAAAAATTTTTTTTTTTAAATAGTAAAAATTAAATAAAAACTAAATTACTAAAATTGTATAAAATTTTAATTAAAACAGAATATATATATATATAAAAAAATCGAATTAAAAATATTAACAAAAATCTAGTAACAATTACAAAAACTACCAAATTACTGAACATTTAACCAAATTAAAATTAAACAAAATATAAAATATCCAATTCAAAATATTAAAAACTAGCAAAAATGTAAAAAAAAAAACATTACTAAAAAAATTCACTTAAATTAAAATAAAAACAAAATATAACAAAAAAAATCGAATTTGAAATATTAACAAAAACAATAAAAATTACTAAAACTAACATAAGCTGTCAATGTTTTCCTTGTTAATCAACTGGGGAACAAAAATTTCTAATTCTGTCTACTAATTAAAATGATTATAAAAACGACTGATTTTAGTGTGAACATGCCATTAAAACAGGTGCTCGGGGGCATTTTACTCGGCATTCAACCCCTTCCCTGTGTGTTTTTCCTGCTGCTTTAAAGCAAAGAGAATGTGCTTCGAATCTCTAAATGACTGCCGTCTAAACTCCTCCTCAGGGAGTCAATCCATGCAGAATCCAGAGCACTTGGATTAATGTACAGAGAGAACCAAGCGTTTACACACTAGCAGATTTCATCTGACCTCAAGCGTGCTGAATCGCTGAGAAGCAATCAAAATGTTAGCTAGAAGCACTTGAAACCGGCTCCTATGCAGAATTTATGGCACAAACGCTGTGATTTCACCCTCAAGTGTCTCCAGGAAAGAAATGGCCTTTCACAGCGCTGTGTTTACTCGTGTAAAGCCTGTAGGTGGTTTGTGTGCAGCACACACTGAAAGTGGGCAGAATTGAGCGTTTGGAGCGTGACAGAGGTTGGAGGTGCTCACATTTATCTCTCCAAAGTATCATACACACAGGAGATGGGCGAGAGAATTGCTCCGGTATCTCTGTGCTATTTTTGCACCTCGTAATCAGATTTTGAGACACAATTATTTGCTTTGGGAGTGAATAATTCATTACATCTGCAGTACCGCTGATTGCATTTGAGTCTTGGGAGAAGAACAGAAGGTTCTGCATATTTGAGACACTGCCATGTTCCCTTTGCACTTAATTTAGTTTACTGCTAACTGGACTCAACAGACATTTTTGCATGGCACTCCTATCCAAATAAAATTAAAAGACATTACCAATTTAACACTTATACTCAAGAAACTGTTGATAAAATAAAAATGACTAAAGTAAATTGCATATTGAATGTCCTAAACATGTTTCATATCAATATATATATCGATTTTATGTTATCATGTGCCTATTTTACATGACCTGCTATTTTTGTTTCAATCCACAAATGCAGCTGAAATTTAGCAGTACCATTTAATTGAATCTTTGAAGACCGTAGGGATCCTACGGAAAATTATTTCTGCCATGAAATGAAAAAAAAAAAGTCTTTTGACCCCAAAATTATAAAAGGGAAAAGACAGAGTTGTGAGATATAAACTATAAATTCTAAAAATCTGAATTTTAATATTTAAATTTAAAAAAAAAAATTATAATAATAATAAATATATATATATATATATATTTTTTTTTTTATATAAAGTAACTAAAACTTAGTAAAACTATAGACATAAAAAACAATCAAATTTCAACTAAAATTAAAATGAACTAAATTTTTTTAATCTGTAAGAAAATATATTTAAAAATGTCATTTAAAATATTAACAAAAACTAGTAAAAATTCAAAAACCAACTAAATTACTAAAATATTAGCTAAAATGAAAATGAAAACAGAAAATGTAAAAATAACATCTAATTAAAAATATTTTACAATACTAGTAGGAAATACTAAAACAGCAAAATTATTGAAAATTGTACTGCACAATTAAAAAAAAACATTAAATATTAACAAAAACTAATAAAATTACAAAAACACAACAAAATAACTAAAACCTTCAAATTAAAGTGAAAACTGAAAATAACACAAAAACCAACAAAAACAATTCTTCAAATTATTATTATTTTTAATATTTTTAATGTTTTGCTATAATGAGTTTATTTCTCAATTCGGCTTTTTTCCACAGTGTTGAGACTTCCTCACAATTTTGCCCCATTGTCTAATGTAGTCTTTTTTTCGGTCCTTTTTTTAGAATTGCAAATTTGTGTATTGCAAAGAAAACGCCTAAATTGCCTAAAAAAAAGACTAAATTGTGAGATAATCTCAACATCGCAAGAAAATGTCTGCAACTGCATTTTGCATTTTTTATTCCATTTTATTCCATTAAATGGCTTAAAAACACACTAACAAACACCTTACAAATACCTAACCCTCCCTGTTTAATAAAACATCATTCATCTAAATCTCAGTCCAAAACAACGTTCTTTTCTCTCGAAAATGTGCAAACCTTAAAAAGGTTTTAAACCCTTAGTTTGAACACTTTTGAAAATGGAAAAAGATTTATCATCATCTGAAATCCATTGCATGACATTACACTGTTACATGCACTTGGACTGATCCCTTAAACCACGAAAGGCTTTAAATAACAAAACTGGTGTAAAACACAAAAGTAATATTCAAATCTAAATCAAAAAACATGTTCTTGTCTTCCATTCAACAATAGGCTTAAATGAAATCCTGATTGGCCAATTTCTTGTTTATCTGGAGAATGTGGATTTTGGTGGGATGGAAGGATCACAGATCTGGTTAGTGTGATGAGGTAAAACGCTGGGGTAAGAGTTCAGATGAATCAGCCATCACAAATGCTCATCTCCCCACTGAGACTTGGCGCAGCCGACATCTTACCGAAGCGATTTGGCTTCAAAGCCTCTATCGGTCACACTCGTGGAGATCCCAAATCAAAAATCTAAACACACTGAAGGGAACTCTGGGAGAAGAGGCCCTGATTTATTCTTCTGCTGCAATGATTCATTTAAACTCACGTCTACGAGAACCTTGCTACCAGAAAACAAAAAGTGCTTAACTTTATTTTACAAACAATGAGAGAGATGATGACTCACCAAAGGAGTACCTGGATAAAAGGAAACAGAGAAATATATGAGTTTCAGTTCATTTTCAATATGTAAAAGTACGTCCCATAAGAAAAAGATTATGTTCGGTAGACTGTAATTATGAGATCAAATAAAAAATCCAAATTATGAGATACTGGGTTATAATAGGTCATAAGTGTGATTTTAAAAGTGCCTAACTATGACAAAAAGTCAAAAGATTATGAAAACAAAAGAAGCAAATATTTACATTTTTAAGTATTTTTTGTTGTTGTAATTATTAAATTTTGGCTCATTGTTTTCATTATTTTAATTTTGACCTGATTGTGATTAGGACTCCTTATCCTATTGCTATGATTTTATGTCATTACCCTGACGATTTACCTTAGTGTGACATAATTTCGACTTTTTGTGTGATCTAATAATTCTAATTTACCAGCATAGCTTTTTCTTTAGTGGAGGAAATGGGCTTCTAAAGTCAATTAAATATTGTAGGTGTGACAAAAACAGTGAATTTTTTTCACACCAAAATAGTGTAATTCAATAAAATTTTATTACAATAATGAATCTGTACTGTTTTAACATGAGAAAGATGAATGCCTGTGTGCTTACCAAAGCTGTCCGACATTCACGATGGAGTGATACAGGATCCAAAGTACTCCCATAATGATCATATTGGCACTTCCCGCGATTAACACAAACCCTGACAGAGCCATTCCCACCAGAGCAATGCCATCCAGGTTGGCATCCATGCTATTCCAGTCCATAAACCAGAGGATGGAAGGAGTGTATGCCAGGGCCGCGAAGCCAATCTTGCCACCCACATAACGCTTGACGCTCCTCAAGTAGTCCTTGCAAGGCATGAGCCCTTTCTCTCCAATGAGCTGTTTGTTCTGGTTGTACGCGACAGTGAAAGCCACGACTAGAAAGAAAACAAGATAGCAGTGATTTCACACTTGGCAAACACAAAGGTGAGTTGTTACAAACAAGGCATTTCACTAATGTAAACTTATAGCTTTCTACTGCACAGATCAGGAACTGATGAAAGTAATTGTGTCTGATCTCCTAGCAACTGCGTCCTGTAGAGCTGCCACCTGTCAAACTCACAGTAGATGAAAGCAATGGCTCGCAGCAGCACGATGCGCGTGAGCCAGTAGGTCCCGGTTTGTAACGATACGCCCACTTTCTTGTCATATTTGGTCGAGTCTTCGTCTTGCACCGTCTCGCTGCAGCTGTCGTGTGAAAGACTGTCTGAAACAAGCGCATGGCCGCGTCGCTTTCTAGGGAAACTTTCGCTGTGCTCGGAGCTCTCAGTGGAGGACGCCATCTTTTTGGAACGCTCTGCACATGCGTAAGAAATCACGCGCAGCGCAACGGACCAATCAGAGGACAATGCGCTTCTGCCAAGACGCTTTTTCTTGCTCAAGCCACACGACTCAGTAATTACTATAATAAACTTTTATATTTGAAATGTATATGCTGAAGTGTTTAGAAATGTAATGTAATATAAAAAAAAAGTTAGTTTAAACATTTATAAACATTATTAAAAAATCTGCACCAAAATAAAATTACGTTAATTAAATACAAATTTAAAAAGACAATTTCAGCGCATTTAGAGAGGAACATGTATGTATATACAAATATTCACAACCTTTTAAACTAAAAAACTTTTTTTTTTAATTAATAGCTTAACCTTTTAAATGAAAGAATCCTTTGTGCCGTGAAAACTGTTATATATCTGTCGCATACCAAATAAATGTTTTTATTCATGCCATCTTTATTAAGCTCCTGAAATACAGTGGGCTAATGATGGATTTTTAAGGGAAGCCATGAGCAGTTATGGGTTTACGGTGTAATTTGTTAGTCAATTATGTTCAAAAAAGTTGCTGATGTCCTGTACAGACCAATTGGAGAAGTTCCACGAAAGCATTTCCTCCAATGAGAAGAGAGAAGGAGGAGGGCGAGAGTATAGAAACCCAAGAAAAACTTAACTCCTACCAACAAGTTGTGAAATATTGGCAGTTCGTTCACCAGTGCTGATCGACCGAGCCTTGAGATTGAAGGAACCAGTAAATCAATAGGTTTATTTGGAATATACGCTCCAAGCCAACGCGCGTTATGCGTAAAATGCGCGCGTAACCGCTGGCTGGTTATTGTTGATATCATTTTATATCTTTGTTTACGTTTCATCAGCGAGGATTTTAAAATGTCAAAAGAGCCGGATAAAACTCCTGGAAGCTCTTATATCGGCGATGTGGACTCTGATTCGCCGTCTTCTCCGTCAATGTCCGACGAGCAAGGCTCGCAGTCCCAGACCGGCGCCGGTAACCCGGCGGACAGCGAGGAAGATGCCCGTTTCCCTCCGTGCATTCGAGACGCGGTGTCGCAGGTCCTCAAAGGCTACGACTGGTCGCTAGTGCCGATGCCGATGCAGGGCAGCAGGTCTCTGAAAGACAAGCCTCATGTGAAGAGACCCATGAACGCGTTTATGGTGTGGGCGCAGGCGGCGCGGAGGAAGCTCGCCGATCAGTATCCTCATCTCCACAACGCCGAGCTCAGCAAGACCCTCGGCAAGTTATGGAGGTACGCGGACTTCAGTCCAACATCACGGAGAAAAATGGCATCGTGTACATAATGCATGGTGTGTTTACGCAAAGAAATTCGGAGCTCTGAACAGCATTAATTCTGGCCCATTAATGGCAAGCACTTCTTTAGCTTCTATTAGTATGTTGCTCCTCATTTTTAAGTCACTTTTCACTAAATAAGATATACTTACTAGAATTTCTTTCGCTTTCCCAGAGGTGGTTAAACAGACACGCACTTGAATTAGACACAAAAAAAGGTCTTATTAGTGAGATTTTGAGGTTAACTAGTTAGTTTTTTGACAAGTAAAACAAATGTTGGAATTGGAAGTTTCTTATAATTACAATACAAGTTACTAGTAGTAGTCTACTAGTAAAACACGCAACGAAGCTGAACACATTTTATTATCTTGTCGCATTAAGTAACACATGCTAGTAGAGAACACTTCATTTGTTAACAACAAACAATTTTGCAGCATTTGTTAATTTTAGTTAGTCCACAGTGCAGTAAATGCTTCAAACGTGTTTGTAAATGTTGACTGGGGGTAATAAATGTATTGTTCGTTGTTAGTTAATACTATGAAACACATACAAATGAACCTTATTGTAAAGTGTTCCCAAAATTACCAGTATACTAACTGAACTGTTTGTAAACAGCCTGTTAACGTTCAGTAGCTACTAGTTATAAATAGTTTAAAGAAATAAATGCAATGTTCTGTTGAGCTGCTTGTTAACCATCTGGTTTCTGTTTACCAACATATTATTTGTTAACTGTGTAGGCAAGTTCTAGTGAACTCTATTGGTTACAATAGGACTTGTGACCAGCTGCTTTTGAAAAAAAAAAAAAAAACATCTCCTGGTTTGTTGCTTAATCAAGATGATCTGCACCAGCTTTTAACAGCTTCAGACCAGCTACCATCTAAATCTGGATTCATTTTTCATCATTCACACATGACACATTTAATTCACTTGTGCATTTTTTCAATCCAGGCTGCTCTCTGAGAGCGAGAAACGACCATTTGTGGAGGAGGCCGAGAGACTGCGGCTCCAGCACAAGAAAGACTATCCGGATTATAAATACCAGCCGCGGAGACGAAAGAGCCTAAAGCCGGGTCAGAGTGAACTGGACACGGAAGCTGAGAAGAACCTTCAAGCCTCCGATAAAATGTACAAAGTGGAAGCGGGTATGAGAGGGATGCACCATCAACAGGTCCATGGTGGTGAGTTATAAAAAAGAGCTACTGTTTTGCAGTTTGGGTTGTGTCATATTTTTTATTACACTCTTCAACATAAAGCTTCAATAAAGGGCTTTTTCCCAGCCATGCAATGATAGAACCATTCTGGAGAACCATTCAGAGAACCTCCAGTGAACAATTCTTAAAAGAAAGTTTTTTACTAGCATAAATGTGCAATGGATATATTCCAAGAATCCAAAAAGTTCTTCATGGATCCAACAATGCCTGTAAAGAACCTTTATTTTTATTGCAGAAGTGTAGAAGATCCGTTTTTGGTTCCTCAAAGAACCTTTAGTTGAACAGTTCTTAAAAGAACGATTTTTAATGACTTTTTTCGTAATGAACAGTATTTTAAATGTCCAATGGAAAAGGCCAGTGCATGTTAAATGTTCTTTATGCACTTTTATGTAGCGTAAAAAAACATTTGTGTACAATTTTGGATCTAAAAGCGAATCTTTTTCATTATAAAAAATTACTTTTGTGGAGGATTCAATGTATGTTAAAGGTTCTTAATGAAACATTTACTGAACATTTTTGGTTTCCCAAAGAATCTTTAATTGAACCATTCTTAAAAGATGCTTTTTTAGTGCAAAGAACATTTTAATAACATTTTTCCCTAATAAAGGACTGTTTGCCTAATTATTAATTGCAACTATTGAGTGTAAAAAACTATTTTAGGTTCATCCAGTACACTGTTTTTTTGGGGGGTTTTTTTGCAATGGAAAAATGTCATGGATGTAAAACAAGCTTGATGGAACTATCAATACCAATAAAGAACCCTTATTTTTAATTTGTAAAAGACCTGCTTCTCCAAGGAAACTTTAAGTGAACAGTTTTAAGTTTACAGAACATTTTAACAACTTTTTCCATAATAAAGAACCTTTTGTCCAGGAAGTTAATCCATCGATGTTAAAGGTTCTTAATAGAACAATACTTTTGTAAAAGAACAATTTCTGGTTCCCCAATGAACCTTTAAATAAACAGTTCTTAAAACATTTTTTTTTTCTATGTTTAGGCAAAAAAACATAAACGCCAATAAAGAATGTTTACTTTTAAGAGTGTTGAAGAAATAAAGGTTCTAATTGGCATCAATGGTTCCACAAAGAACCTTTAGGATTCATGGAACCCTTTCATTCCACGAAAGGCTGTTAATCAGGAAAAAGTTGTTAAAATGTTCTTCCAGGAACTTCTAAGAACTGTTCACTGGAAGGTTCTTTGAGGAAGACTTTTGTTTGTAACTCTGTGTCCTAACTATGTGCGTTGTGATGCCCTGACGGGCGGTTAAGGGTATAATTTCTAGTTAACCAGAGTTTTTGTCTGAACCAGCTGTGACTGCATCATGCTAAATTTCTTTTTGGAAATGGTTTCCAAACAACAACATACACACCATATGAAAGTGATAATCTCAGGCACTGATTATGTGATTTATTCAAATGTAAACATTTCTAATGTAAGTTTGAATGTCATCTTGTGTGGCATATATAGCCATACTTAAAGCAACAGTAGATATTTATTTTCAAGATCTGAGGTAAACTAAAAGCAAAGATGCCACAGATGTCAAAAAAACATGGTCACTTAGTCACTCAGTATTTAATAATGTTAAAAAGGTTTAATATTTATGAGTTAAATTGTAAACCTATCCATTCCATTGTGAGTGCAGTGTGATATTGGCTGATTGGCTGCGATATTGGATCGATTCTGTCCATTGTGGACACCTAAATTGCTTGTCGCTGGAATCTTGTCAGGTTGCAGGTAGATAGGACACAGTACACGAGCGTAGTTTGTTTTTCTTTCCACCTCAAACCAATAAAATAAATTCAATGTTTCCAAACCAGCTCAACCTCACGGTCCTCCAACACCTCCAACCACCCCAAAGTCCGATAAGCATCAAAGTGGCAAACTGGAGTCCCGGCGTGCATCGGAAAACCCAAGACACAACATCGACTTCAGCAACGTGGACATCTCGGAGCTCAGCAGTGACGTCATCGGCAGCATGGGCCCGTTTGACGTGCGTGAGTTCGACCAGTACCTGCCATTAAACGGACACTCGGAGAACAGCGGTGGGCAGCACTCCAGTCCCGGCTGTTTTAGCGCAGCCTACCACCATCATCCTCACGGCAGCGCTTCGGCGTGGAACAAGGGGTCCGGGTCACCATCTGCGCCCTCCGCAAACCAACAAAGGCCACTCATTAAAACAGAACAATTGAGTCCTTCTCATTACGGAGAGTCTCATGGGTCACCAACCCAATCTGAACTGATTGAGGGTCCAGACCTGCAGAACTCGACGTACTTCACCACATTTTCCGGGTATCCGGCTGGCATTTACCAATATCCCTACTTCCATTCCTCCAGACGATCGTACGTGACTCCCGTTCTCAACAGCTTGTCCAGTCCGTCTCACAGTCCCGGCGCAAGCTGGGAGCAGCCGGTTTACACGACTTTAACAAGACCCTGACGCCAATTTTGGGTCAGAGATGCTGATAATTATGGGACTACGCTTTCTGAAGTAAATCTTGCCATTTCATAGACTTTTCTGGCCTTTAGATTTTCCTTGCAGATTTTGCATTCACTTTTCAATATGGAATGTTTTGTGTTTGTATTATGGCCTGAATAAAAGTGTTTGTTTTTTTGGAGTGAGATGCGATAGATTGTCTATATTCAATACGCTATTTAAACACAACCATGGATTTGGGTGGATAACATGCAATTAAAATGTAGAAGGAATGAACGTGCGTTAGCGCCTGATGTCTTCATTGTGAGTCTGACTGTCAAAAGGAACAGTGCTTTTGTCACAATCTGAGTCCAAAATGAAGCTATATTTGAGTATCAGAGAGATTCTGGATCATCTGCGGTTTACAAAGCCAAGAATCAGCAAGGGAGAGCAGTAAAGAGAGAGGGCTGATTCTGAATGACAGCGTCTCAAAGGGCTCTTTGTTTTCATTATAAAAGAGGCATTAATTAAGGGAGGGAACAAAACAAATACAAAGCAGAAAATCATTACCACTGCCGTTACATGAAAGAAAAGCACAAGAACAGACACTACCCTCTGCTATTTGGATAAACAGCAACAAAAGCAGCAGAAAATGCCTAAATTGAGTGCAGGATAAGAGAATAAGTTCTTCATGTGTGGAAGAGAGCCAGTGATTCCACAGCAGATGGGTGTGGGTGGACTAGGACTTATTTTCCTTTTATTACATTGATGATTTTTGAAGTGGAGAATGTAATTAGTGTTGATATGTATAGCACGCATCATTTTGCTCGCTGACATTATTGGGTCTTAAAACTGGACGCTACACAGTAAGAACTACAAGATGTAGTGTCTCTTATAATTTCGATGTCTACTTATGGTGTGTTATGTTGAGTGCTTGTTGTATTCAGCTTTTTGGATCCTGCTTTCTGAAAGTTCTGCTCTTAGACTTTTGCTGTTGACATTTGGAGAGCATGATGATTGTGATCTGTAGAGCAAGAGCCAATAAACAATGACAAAAAGAAATCATGCTGAGCCATTAAAAAAAGACCCCCGCATAAAAACAACGCAACACACATCAGAACTGTGATAGAGGAAAAGCTGAGTTTGATTACAGCAGATCAAGGTTCAATGTGTAACACATGAGGCTGATTTGGAATAAACTATAATTAACCATTTCATATATATCAAAGGCAACAGACTTACAGCTAAATATCAACTTATTACAGTTACTTTGTCTGTTTGTGATCCACCATTGAAATTCTAATAGCAAAAGACAGTGGGGGTGCTTCGTCATTTAACGAATTGGAGCTTTTGAACGAACGGGTTGAGTAAGTGATTCAGTGACTCACTCTGAAATACAGTCACCTGTTTCACTGAATGAATTAATCGGTTCCTTTGAACGAATCAGTTAAATGAATGACTTACCTACCACCTACTGGTGTACTCAAGTTTTTTTGTTTTTTTTCTGGAAATGTATAATAAAATAATAATGATAATAAAGCTTTGAATATACAGTGGGTATGGAAAGTTTTCACACCCCCTTCAAATTTCACTCTTTGTTATATTGCATCCATTTGCATTTTAGGCCATTTTTTTCCTCATTAATGTACAAATAGCACCCCATATTGACAGGAAAACACAGAATTGTTGACATTTTTGCTGATTTATTAAAAAAGAAGAACTGAAATATCACATGGTCCTAAGTATTCAGACCCTTTGCTGTGATATTCATATATATGTAACTCAGGTGCTGTCCATTTCTTCTGATCATCCTTGAGATGGTTCTACACCTTCATTGGAGACACAGATCTGGCCAAGGTTACAAAAAAATTCACAAAACACTGTGGCTGAGCTCCAGAGATGCAGTCGGGAGATGGAGAAAGTTGTACAAAGTCATCCATCACTGCAGCCCTCCACCAGTCAGGGCTTTATTGTAGAGTGACCGGACGGAAGCCTCTCCTCAGTGCAAGACACAAGAAAGCCTGCATGAAGTTTGTTTAAAAAACACCTGAAGGACTCCAAGATGGTGAGAAATAATATTCTCTGGTCTGATGAGACCAAGATAGAACTTTTTG
>JAUMHG010000054.1:1038348-1050984 GCA_032359395.1 Enteromius anoplus | reverse complement strand
TAAAACCGTTTCTGGGCATTTTTTCCCCTTACCTAAGATACATACCTTCTATGTACATATCAGAGAACAATTTAAAACATTCTCTCTAATCATTCTATGGCACCTTTAAGACATAAAAATAGGTCATAATAAGGTGTCATTTTATTTGTTGGACCGGCTCAAACAAACACAGATGAGGACTTTTTAAGCAAATATTCATTTTTGGGTGAACGATTGCTTTAATCTCAGCACTGGAAGTCATCAAATTTAAACAAACTTCTATAGTGGTGAATGGGAGAATACATCAAATGCACATTTTTTGTGTTCCCTTTTGCTCAAACTGCAAAAAAAAATATAAAAGGTGAAAAAACGGTGTTAAATTTAACTTGACTTCCGCAGATGCTGTGTTAGATACATACAGTACTTGCATTAGCATGAATTATTTTCTGTAATTTGAAGTAAAGGTGTAACACTTATAAACACATAATCACTGTGAGGTTTTTAATTTAATGCTCCATTTACTTGCGCGGCTCTTCATTATTCAACGGTCTGATGGCTTCGTTCAGATAATCACAAACATCAGCTCTCTTGGGATTCCCAGGCTTATGTTGAGCCCTAATGGTTTGCATCCTCAATCTTTTAAATAGGCATAGAGCCAATCAATCTCTGTGGCTCTTGAGATTACTGCAGATTTGGATGGTATTCAGGAGATCAGAAATGCTGGTTTCTGCAGTACATCCAGACCTGGAGCAGTAAACAGCCTTCAGCCAAACAAGAAAAAAAGACCTGCCTGCGGAGCGTCTATGACTCACCTCGATTTCTTTATCTTCAAATGTGTCCTGCAGCACAGACTTCACCTGGCTGAGGCCTTCAATGCTTCTGTGGATGAGCGAGCATCCCTGACACACAAACACACCCAGCGTCACAGACACCCAATCCGGCTCTGAGGAAGAAAGAAAGAAGATTTATAAATATTTGAGGTGCATCCTCAATTGCCGCTGAAGAAAGTGAAGCTCATAAGTGTGTTGCAAAAAATATTTGCATTTAAAATATCCATTTACACAGTTTAAATTAGTGCATGTGTATTTATATACATATAAACTTTGATTTTGGATGCAATTCATCGTGATTAATCATTTGACAGCACTTGTTTAAACATTAACCAACATTTTTAAGCCAAGTTAAGTGTCACATTGAAAAATATATATTTTTTGCATGACTGATGAATGTGAACCTGGCAGTGTTACATTACATTTGATTGCTGTATATATATATATATCGTGACAGATTAGAAATGCAATGTGCTAAAAGGTTAATTCTGCATGGCGTTTGAAAATAACGTAACTAAATCTTACCCTAAACCTAAGCAGTAGTGTTAATAAAAGCCAATGTGGGATAAAAAAAAAGCATTTGTTGAAGCAACCATGTCATTTTTTCTTGCTTGTACAAGTACGAGCTGTTTTATTGTGACTCATGTTTGACAGACTCGTACCCGAGTGCTTCACATCACACGTGCAAGGTTTTACCGGGTGCGCTGACAAGCAAGTTTACTAGGTCAGAAAAGCCAAATATATGGAGCTGTTTATGATGTAAACATCAAAATGTGTTCATTTACGAATCGTATATTACGGTCAAACTGTTTCAAGCTCATAACATAGGATTGTATTGTCCAGGGAACTGCAGAAATTTGCCCTTATTTGAGTGAATAAAAGTTGATAGTGTTTTCCTGCCACTAGCCTACTTTAACTGGAGTTTAAACATTTAGCTTTAAACGTTTCCTCTTTTCTGAAGTCATCACAGTTTTATTTAATTTATTTTCCCCAATTCCTTTAAAATTTATGTGCAGTACATTCAAATATTAGGCCTGCGTTATATGCGCACCCCTGGAAATTGGCACAAGGTTGAACAAATTCTATTCTGACAGCACGCATATTAGCACAGTGAAGTCAATGCTTTATTTATATATGTGTCTGTATACAAATACTGAACACTAACTGCAGCAAAACCTCTTTAAAGGAACAGTTCACCCCAAAAATAAAAATTCTGTCATTATTAACTCACCCTCGAGGAGGCTGTTTTGATCACCATTGACTTCCATAGTAGGAAAAAATAAATAAATACTATGGGAGTCAATGGTGACCCAAAACTAAAATATCATCCTTTGTGTTCAGCAGGGCAAAAAAAAAAAAGAGAGAGTATATGATAACACAAGTGTCATTTTTGGGTGAACTGTCCCTTTAACTACTGGTTAAAAAACACAGCGGTCTGTATGTTTCTCTTCCCCTCACAGTTGAAGCCGATGTTTAAGTGGTTGAAGTGCACACAAAAGAGGTTATTTATAACAACAAACCCGTTAGCCTCAGATGAAACGTTAAACACAAGTGAACCCACAATACGAGGGCGACAGGAAAGTATGTAATGTCACCCCCACCTCACACATACGCCCTCTCTCTACGCACAGCTCAGAGAAACTGTATGAGTTTAACACACTTCAGGTGCGAGTGTTGCTAAACGCTGGGAACTCCTTGAGTGGAACAGCCTCGGGCTCACATGGGAGTTTCGCTGCGACAAAGCAGGCATAAACAGAAAGTCAGGTTTTTTGACTTCTTCGAGTGACGCAATCTATGAGAAACTGTGTCATTGGAGTGTGTGTCTAACACCCGCCGTGCAAAAAAACAGTGAGCTTATTGTTTGAGTGAGAAATAGGGGCGATTGGAGGGAGCGGCAGAAATGAAGAGAGAAGATAGAGAGGCTTGTGATCAAATAAAAACGGACTTTGTTTCGCCTTTTACCCACTTTGAGTTGGTATGGACCGGTTATCTGCTGATCAAGGTGCGGCTCCGTCTGAGACCAGACTACACACCTTAAACCAGCTGCCAGTGTGACTAGTTACTCATAAACTGGTAAAGCTACTAGACTCTGTTTCACAGCTCATTAGACACTAACGAGAGCTGAAGAGCACAGATTTGTTTACACTTGGTCTTAAAGGCACAGGGACCGTCATCCTTTACTCATTTCAAGCCCAAATGACTTACTTTTTTCTGCGAAGCACAAAATGAGACGATTTGAAGAATGCACTTAAACACAAAGAGCTATTTTTGCATCATTTAAGCCACGTAAAGTAGTTTTGGTGATATATATATGAATATATACACATATATTATATTATTTATAAATCTCAAAATTCATTGTCATCTCAATCGAACTGCAGTTTTACCAAAAAAAAACAGCTAATAAAAAAATTATAAAAACATTATAAAATACAATAAAAACATGATAACATATTTTTTTTAACGTAAAAAAATGTTTTGCAAATAAACTATTCATATGTTAATTCAGTGGTATTGATTCAATTATCACCAGGGTAATCTACAGGAACCATGTGATGGAAGTTATTATTCACTCATTTTCTGCCATTACTTGAAACATAATAAATATTAACTTACATTTTAACTTATTTCAGCTAGTTAGAGTAGAAACCGAAGTAGTAAAATGTGAACTGTTAATGTTACCATTGAAGCTTAAACGTATTTTATTTCAGAAAGAAACAAAATAAACTTTAACTGAAATGAAGTAAAATCTCAGATAGTAATGTTTCCATAAAAAATAAAAAAAATTGTTTCAAGGCAAGCTTAAGTACTTACATAACTAGGTAACACTTTACAAAAAGGTTCATTAGTTAACATGAACTAAGTATAAACAATACTTCTACCGCATTTATTGATCTTAGTTCATGTTAATTTCAGCATTTACTAATGCATTATAACATCATAAGTTGTGTTTGTTAACATTAGTTAATGCACTAACATGAACCAACACTTAATGATCATATTTTTTAAGATTAATGAATAAATGTTTTCTTGTTTGTTCATGTTAGTTATTTAACTAATGCTAACAAGAGATACCTTATTGTAAAGTGTTCCCCATAACTAAAACTAAAACATTGACAGACAATCAGAAATCACTCCCTCTCTCCACTCTCTGATTAAAGTGGCAGGTGAAAAAACTGCAGTGTGTGCTTCTAAGAAATCAAAAATAAATGATTGTGCGCTGGTGTGAACCCTAACATAGTTATCATCTTGGTTTCTCAATCTGATTTGAGAGATAACCATGCATACCGCTTTTATTTTGAGCCGCTCGACTGGATCTGCGAAACAAGTAGACTAAAAAAATCTTTCAAACCGGCCTGATGACATTTAATCTTTATAATGAATGTCAAATGTTTTGCACATGTGTGATCGGATCCTCAGTGTGAAGATGAGAGTAGTGTAAAGGGGTCTTAGATGATTGGACGTGTGTGTGATGGCAGTGAACTAAACGCTCTGACCTTTACTCATCGAGTGCTAAAGCAGTGTGTCTCACCAGAGACTGAGCTGCTGCACGCGCCGCCTGTCAAACCAGAAAACCAGCTTTCTGTATATAGATCATTGCGCTCCGTGTGTTACTCAGTGGCTTCAGTTATTCTGGATATGAAAGATTTTATGTCTGTATGTATGCATGTATATCTATGAAGAGTTCAGATGCAAAAGCCTCTAAAAGCCATCGAAAATGAGAAAACGAAGCTAAATGAATGCCCTTCACACATAGCATGTTTATCAAGCACTTTTACTTCGAATGCGCTAAATGCCAGCTTCAACCCATTCAGAAGTATCAGTGCTTTCATAGAAACCTATACAAAGTTGCCAGAAAGAAATGCTAATTTCAGAGAAACACGTCAGATGTACTTAGAGGCTTTTGCATATTTGACCTACTGTATCAGTGTTTCCTGGTGAGACAGAAAAATGTAAAAAAGATGATGTCAAATGATTTATATGTGTGTGTGTGTGTGTAAGAGGGTGTGTGAATACAGGCTCACACTCAGTACAGCCAAATTTGACAGGCAAAAAATAATTAAATAAACTAAATCAAGGTGAAATTATGCCATGTCAGTGATTCCCATGATGTATAAGCAGTCAAGTGAAGTCAAATAATTTGCACAGTGTTTTCACAATGTATTGCTTCAAAGCAGCTTTACAGAAAAATGATGTTATAATTTACAATGTTCTAATATCTTCATGCCATATAGTCCTATTTGGCGGATTAAAGCTGGGCAGTAATGCATTTTACATTTTGGGACAATATAAACCATCAAGCAGTTGAAGGCTGCTATATGCTGTAGTACAAATCAATGCACTGTATGAATGTAGACAAATTTGGGCATACTTATATATCCAGCTTTATACAAAGAGCAGGACAAAAATGCAGCTACATTCTGTAAAATGAATGAATAAATAGCTCTGGCTAGATTTTCTGAAGAAAATAGGGATGTATTTTGGATGGTTGCCAGGGTGTTGCTAGATGTAGGTTTTGCTAGGCAGTTACTTCTAAGTCTCCATGATATTATTGTATTTATTTACGCTGTTTGACCATCTGACCAATTAAAAAATGAATAACATATAAAGAAATATGAGTTCAGGGTTATATACACTGCTCAATAAAATAAAGGGAGCACTTGAACAACACAATGTAACTCCGAGTCAATCACACTTCTGTGAAATCAACTGTCTTCTTATGAAGCAGCACTGATTGACGATCATGTTCACCTGCTGTTGTGTGAATGGAGTAGAGAACAGGTGGAGATTATAGACAATTAGCAAGACACCCCCAATAAAGGAGTGCTTCTGCAGGTGCTGACCACAGAACACTTCTCAGTTCCTATGCTTTCTGGCTGATGTTTTGGTCTCTTCTGAATGCTGGTAGTGCTAGCGTGAGACGGAGTCTACAACCCGCACAAGTGGATCAGGTAGTGCAGCTCATCCAGGATGGCACATCAATGCTAGCTGTTACGCAGCCCTTCATGTGCTCACCAGAGGTAGCCTGACTGCCATTAGGTACCGAGATGAGATCAGACCCCTTGTAAGACCATATGCCGGTGCGGTTGGTCTTGGATTCCTCCTAATGCAAGACAATGCTAGACCTCATGTGGCTGGAGCGTGTCAGCAGTTCCTGCAAGACGAAGGCATTGATGCTATGGACTGGCCGCCCCTTCCCCAGACCTGAATCCAATCGAGCACATCTGGGACTCACTCCATCCACCAACACCACCTTGCTCCACAGACTGTCCAGGAGTTGGCGGATGCTTTAGTCCAGGTCTGGGAGGAGATCCCCCAGGAGACACCTCATCAGGAGCATGCCCAGGTGTTGTAAGGAGGTCATACAGGCACGTGGAGGACACACACACTACTGAGACTCATTTAAACTTGTTTTAAGGACATTACATCAAAGTTGGATCAGCCTGGAGTGTGTTTTTCCAGTGTGACTCCAAATCCAGACCTCCATGGGTTAATGAATTTGATTTCCATTGATCATTTTTGTGTGATTTTGTTGCCAGCACATTTAACTTTGTAAAGAACAAAGTATTTAATAAGAATATTTGATCAATTTCATTCATTGAGATCTAGGATGTGTTATTTTAGTTTTCCCTTTATTTTTTTGAGCAGTGCATAAATATATATATATATATATATATATATATATATGTGTGTGTGTAAGTATAATATAAAAAGTAATAAAAACTGAAACAAAGAGCAAAAACTGCAAAAAAAAATATTTGCAATTTTAGAGATTTGCATTGCTATTGTATTGATTAGTTATTATAATTCAGTAAGAACCAACACCAGTGTTATTATCATTAACTAAAATTAAAAGCATAAAAGAAATGTATTACTTCAAATAAAATGCATATTAACTAAGATGACTAAAAAAAATATTAAAAACAACATAAACATATTTTAAAATAATAATAATAATAACAATAACATAAATATCAAAAATACAAATGAATTTAAAATATTAACAAAATCAATAATATTATGTCAATGATGTTTTATATGCCTTTGATCTTACTCTTTCCTCCATCATTCAACACTGACACATATACATCAGAAGGGGTCTACATTTTCTCTAACCCTGTTCAGGCTGAATCCTCAGAAGCATCTATGTGTCATTGGAACCGCATCCATCGCTCCGTCTGGCCTATACGCTGTGTTTTCCTCTGTCTGCAGTCGTAATACGGTCAGAATGGGCCGACGTCCAAAGCTGGGCAAAAATCCCAGAACTCTCTTGTGAGAGTCACCATATTATAAGTGTCTTAATAGGACAGTGTGTATGTAAGTGCGTGCGTTTGTGTGCATTGTACTGTACTGAAATGCTGCAATGCAGAGAAATAGCTACAGTGTGACACTGCATCTGAACCAATTCACATTTTCTTGCCTAAAATCAGCAAATACACGCTCAGAAAAGAGCTGTGCAGGTACAAGACCTGAGAATACAGCTGAGTCACTCTCTCTCTGACTCACACACACTCATCTCTCTGACAACACCCCTCAGATCTACCACAAACTCATGTTTAACACCTCGCATTACAAACAAGATGCCTGACTCAGTGCTGCGTGTCATAGTGTGTGTGCATGGAAAAGCACCATGTTATTATCATCACAGCATGAGAAACACACATCTTTCCCTGAAACAAGAGCTCAGGGACAATCAAAGAAGCTTCATGTTGTTTCCCTGTGAGGCACAGTGATGACATGTGATCATACGCAATGCTGAATCACTTTAATGACACTGTAGAAGTCCCCCATATGAAGACACAAACATGTGGCCACCGCTGAAGAAAGTGTGAAATGAACAACATTTACATGGCTTTAAATTATGTTGGAGCAGCTTACACGTGTTTATTCCTCTGGCTATCAATATATACATAACAATTAAATATGTATATAATTGTACTAAATAATATAACTACATAATTTAATATAATAACAGTACAGAATTAAAAGTAGCAATAAATAAATGTATTATATATTTTTTTATAAAATTTAAATAATGCTAATTGTTACTATGTTATTTATAGGTTAAATAATTTACAGTCACATTTATTTAATTGTATTGTTTAAAATATAACATCATAAAATGCTTCATAAAAAATAAAAAAAATGAAATTAAAATCTTAAATATAATGCTTTATTTATTTATATATTATAACTTAACTTACTATTTATGTTAAATTTATTCAACCAATGTAATACCATTAAAATATATGTAATTAAAATGCAATATTAAATAACAAATATACATTAAATCTAAATATTTAATAAATCATATTAGGCTATATAACACAATTTG
This sequence comes from Enteromius anoplus, assembly GCA_032359395.1. Taxonomy (NCBI): domain Eukaryota; kingdom Metazoa; phylum Chordata; class Actinopteri; order Cypriniformes; family Cyprinidae; genus Enteromius; species Enteromius anoplus. The sequence continues at coordinate 1,042,839 of JAUMHG010000054.1, read as the reverse complement.
ATATACATTATGACCAAAAACACACATACGCGCACACACACGTGTGTGTATATATATATATATATATATATATATATAGATAGATATACTGAACCACAAATATAAATTAATAAAAAAATAAAAAAATAACAAGAAATAAGAAAAATTAAATACATTAAATAAATATATAAATTAATTAATAAAAAATATAAATTAATTAATTAATTTAATAATGATATTAAACTAAAAGTTATTAATGGGGGTAAAACGTTATATGTATTTTTTTTATTATTATTGTTATTATTAAAAATATAAAATTTGACATTAGCACGTGTAGCCCTCTAAGCTCTAGGCCTTTCACAGCAGATGCGAGAGCGAGTGCATCGCTGACAGGTGCGGCGCTTCGAGACTCTGTTGTCCAGGTGAGACGCTCTTACCTGCAGCGCCGCAGTCCGCGCACAGCTCGTTCCCGGCTCGCTGCCGTAGATCGCGAAGAAGGCAGCTGTTCCTATCGGGATCTTTCGCCATGACTCGCCGGAGGAACGGATCGATAGTCTCCGCTGGGCTTCTCTATGGCGAGCAGGTTGATGAATGGAGCAGCGATTAAAACGTAGAAGCAGCAAATAACTGAAGGCGCGTCTTGTTATGAAGCCCGGGGCCGTATGTCCTCTTGGTAATGGGATAGAAATGCGTAAAATATAGAGTCTTTCTCTTCCTCTTTGTTTTTGCGCTCAAGGTTCTGGCGGTGGAGAGAAAGAGACAGATCCTTTCCTTTCACTCTAGAGAATTTATCAGCGTCTTATCGCCTCCCTCCCTCATTACACTGCCCACAAACACACTGGAAATACAGAGACACCCAGCGGACACTTTCAGATTCACTCCTTTCTTCTGTTGAGTCACAATGTTTTCAAACCATGTATATATATATATACATATGACTAATTCTATAATTGCAGTATACATTTGGTGTCCCCTTCTGTCACCGTCAACTCTGTTACCTACTTACAATGGAGACAATAGTGTAACAGATTTTACATTTTTATTTAATTTTTTTTTAAAACTACACTTGCTGGTATAAATGCTATGAACACATGACACTAATGGCTTTAAATAACCCAATGTGAGATCAGTAATACATGCTGTCTTCCTTTTGATATTGTGGTAACAGAGTTGACGTTTTAAAAATAACTGTTGGTGTAAGAGAGCACCAATCATTTTCAGAGCTTCAGATCTCATCAGTGATTGAAAGTGACATCATTTCCTGTCACTTGCACAATTCTGACAGATAATTCCACCAGTTTAAAGGAAAAATAAGAATTTGGGGGACACACTTTTTTCTAAGAAAAAAAAATGCTGTAGAATTAAGTAAGTAACTATTTAGAGCTTTAATAAATAAAATTAATAAACTGCTGCCAAAAGAAAAGTGCCATACAATATTTTGATTCAACATTGATACATGATCACAAAAAACACAAGAAGAAATCTTTAGAAGAAAGATTTTTAGCTATTTAAGATACTTTTAAAATATATTATTATATTGCTATAGACTTACACATCTTGTAATTCATAAAGAACTATAATAAATAGGCCTAAATTAAAATAACAAAAAAAATGTAGCCTACCATTGAAATTATTATGTAAAACGATCAATTTAAAGATCCTGATTACGTATATAGAAATATTAAATTTAATGTTTATTTAGGGTAGATTACGAAATTGATGGGAGGGTGGGCCTTTCTTGCTTGCTTCTATTCTCTGATTGGTGGATATTTTGCAGAATCATGGGTAATGTAGTTTTTCATCAGTTATGAATATTTAAATATATGTATGTGGGCAGATGGGTTCATGAAAAGCATATTCCATCAGTTACAACCTCATAATAATAAAAAAGAGCAAACTTTAACCGTTAAGTATAATTGTAAAAAAAAATCAACTCATCTATGGAGAAAAATAATAGGATAATTCGCACTTGTTGCCATTTCTGAGTAAATAAAGTCACCTAGTTGTGTAAAGCACTCATAAGTAAAACTAAAATAAATTAATTTGTTATTATTGAACTTAATGAGGAGATACAAGTGTGTGTTTTTCAGCGTTATTTATGAATAAGTTGTTCTTATGACTCATAACATAATTTCTTTCGACGCATTCTACCAAAACAATCCCTCGTGCTGTTATTGAAAGTGAAAGCAGCCAATCACCGGCTGCCTTTCAAAAGCCACGCCTTTTGGCCGGCCTCCAGGAACATGTGTAAGCCAATCGGACGTTGTTTTTGAGCAACAGGCCCAAACCAAGTGATACAGACGTTTTGTTGTACCAATAAGATTCTTCGTGGACCTATGACGTAAATGCATCACGTCATCTGGTTTTTGTTTTTGTTCAACGTTCTGCATGTCAGCAATTGGACCCTGTTTAATCGAGCATGTACTAATAATCATTGTAAAAATAGATAATTTCCCAAACTATAATTTTCATTCAAAAGCAAAAATCGCCACAGTTAATGGACAGCGTGTTCTGAGTCACTGCTGAGTGGGACAGTTTTGGGATGATCGAACCGATCCCAGAGTTCCGAACCGGAGAGAAAGTGCGAAGATCCGGTTCCCCTCCAGACGAAAAAAGATCTGATGGATCTCTCAAACTTCAAAGGCTCTTCTGCGCTTCCTTCAACCAGGACATGACGTAATGCTGTATTCCTTTTTGTCAAGCTCTTATAAATCCAAAAGAGAAGATCCATATGTGACCTTCGACCTCTAAACCAGTCATTTTTCTTAATTAAGATGTTTTCCATTGATGTATGGTTGGTTATGATAACACAATATTAGATAAAACTATTTAAAAATCTGGAATCTGAAGGTGCAAAAAAAGGGTGCCTTTTGAGTGTTGTCTAAATGAAGTTCTTAGCAATGCATATAACCACTTTTTATATATTTTCTGTAGAAATGTTACAAATGTTATCCATGGAACATGATCTTTACTTAATATCCTGTTTTTTGGCATTTAAAAAAAAAACCATATGCTACAAATGTGCTACATTAGCCTAGATTCTGTGCTCCAGGGTCTATAATGCGCTGTAAAAATTCATGAAATGCCCAAACCAGGACTCTTTTATAAAGACCTTTAAATTTGGCCTGCAATGTCGTGTAACAAAATGGGGGGGAAACATCCCTTTGAAGCATATCTTCATTTCTAATTAATCTTTTTGCTTTAAAAATATTATTACTATTCTTGCATGGTAATGTAGATTATGTGTTTTTGTTTTAATATGTTATAGTTGCATGTGTGTGTGTAACTATATCTAAGACGTCTTGATTAAAAATACAATTTGAATCTTTTTGGATATAGATGTATCCATCTCTCTCTTTTTTCAGGTCTTTGGCTGTTGGTGGTAAGAATGGCTACAGGCTTTTCTCTCTGTCCTCTGTTGACAGAATGGATTGCATTCATCAAGGAGGTAAAAACGGTCTCAAAGTTATCTGGACATGTCTTTCGATCAGAGAGACATTAATGCCTTGAGGCGCTCACAGATGTTTGATTGCAAGTGCATTTGGGAAATTCGTTAAATAAACAGAACCAAGGCAAGGGTCAGGTCATCTCAGACCGGACAGGTCACCTGCACAGAGCCAATGAACAGAAGACTAAAATAAATGAACCCAATACAATTTTGGGGGGAAAAGCTGTCAGTAAACTGATATTATCTATATCTAAATGCAGTAACTTTCATCCACTTTGGGTCTTGTTTGTAATGTAATAATTCAGTGGATAACGTGTGTGTGTGTGTGATTAGAGGAGAGCCCTGATGTGTATATAGCGGAGCGGCTCTTCTCCAGCAGTCTGATGGTGGTTGTGAGCAGATCCACACCCTTCAGAATGAACATCTACCATTTCAAGAAAGGCACAGAGATCTGTAACTACAGCTTCTCTAACAACATCCTGGCAGTAAAACTCAACCGACAGGTACACGTTTACTACCGTAAGAGCTTTGTAAAACTCATTCAAGTGTGACAGTAAAGACGTTTGTAGTGTTAAAAATATTCTATTTCAAATAAATGCTGTTGTTTTGAACTTTCTATTCAAGGATCCTGAAAAATAAAAACCTATTTTCAGTGATAATAATCAGAAAAGTTTCTTTAAGGATGTGACACTGAGAACTATAGAAATGATCCTTAAAAATGTAGCTTTGATCACAGAAATAAATTACATTTTAACATATATTCACATAGAAAACAGCTATTTTAAAGTGTAATATTAATATATTTTTTTATAGTGCTGTCAAAGGATTAATTGTTTATTTATTTATTTATTTATATATAATAAATATAAATATATTTATTAAGTTTTTGTTTACATAATATATATATGTGTGTGTGTGTGTGTATATTTATTATTTATATATAAACACACACACATACAGTTTATATTTTCTAAATATTTCCATGCATATATTTACATTCATATAAATTCTAATATATAAAAATATTTAATTTTATGGTTGCCACATAATTTTATATATATATA
>JAUMHG010000054.1:1021827-1038248 GCA_032359395.1 Enteromius anoplus | reverse complement strand
ACAGACATAGATATATATATATATATATATATATATATATATATATACACATATATATACTGTATATATAATGTATAGGAATCATAGTATACAAATTGAATACAAGACATCTAATTGCATGGTATTTTTAATTAAATAATTACATTGATAATTACATAGCTTATTCGTAATAATGAAGTTGCAATTTAAAACACATTATCTTTAACATAAAGTTAAGTTGGATATATACCCTGCTGAAAAAAACTTTAAAACGCTCACAAGTTCTCTTTAAAACGTACTTTAAAGTAGGCTATATTATTTTACACTTAGGCTAGGGGCCCTTTATTAATATTATATGATCTGCAAGTAGCCTACACTTACAGAAACATACATGTAAGATTCGAAGTAGTACACTATAAATATAGAAGCAAGTTTCCATCGCTAAATTAAAAAGTTTTCTAGCAGTTCTGACTTTTTGAGAGAAAAACAGTAATGGATATTTTTTGTTGAGTGGCGGAAACGAGCTTCCATACTATAACAAGCGCATATTAACTACAATTAAGCGCACTTCTTTTGCTCCCTACATAGACGTCATTCTCGCATACTACCTAGTGTAAAAGTGCTTGTTTGGTGACGCGGCCAGCGCGTCGTGGCTGCAGTGCATGCTGGGATATGGCGAGCGCAACCAGCTCCTCCCCACGTGTTTGTGTGATTGCAGGGCTGCGATGAGCAACATGGCAGCAACATCTTCCCCCATACACACGCAGAGAGAGATCCTCACGTAAACCAGCTGAAGAACTTGAAGACAACTTCACTAACGCTTGGTTTGGAGCGGGGACGCGCACGTCCGTTGACGCGCAGCTCGGATCGGAACTTCAGCGCGAGGCTTTTGTTGATTTTGTGGACCAGCGAGGCCTCGGTAAGTGTGTGTTCAGAACAAGTTGGCAGTCACCGTGTCTTATCAAAAGTTGCGTACGCATTAAAAAACATGTATAAATGTAAAAGGATTGATAAAGGTATGGATTTGAGGAGACCTGCGCGCGCGTGTCGTCACGCGTCACGTTGATCTGAGGAGAGCTGCTAACTCATCTTAGCATGTTGTTTCGTTTGCTGACTCTGGCAGATTCCCTTCAGCTGTGCTTTATTTAAACCTTTTTACTGTTATATTTAATGTGTCGCTGTGATCGTGCGTGTTATTAAGCTGTTAGCTGTCAGTATGTTATTGGATCATTCAATAAACACGAGTCGCCTGCTAATTATCATGACAAACAGTGATTGATTGACGGTTACAAATGAATAGATTACATAAGTGTATAGGAAAGTATGTAACGTTACTTATATGTGTGTTGTGGAACCCTGTTTGCCACACAATAAAAATGTTGCTTTGTAAATTAATAATTATGACATAAATAGCTGAAACTGTGAAATACTAAGTCCAAATTATGAGGTAAGAAGTAACTATAACAGTTGTTTTGGAGTCATAGAGGTGTCTTTTCCCTCACTTTGTCTTTTTGTTTGTAAATACAATGTGTGTATATATATCTATATATCTATATCTGTATCTAATATATCTATCTAGATAGATAGATAGATAAAATAAATAAAACAAACTAATGTTTATGTGTGTTTGCAGGTTTGCAGCGGTTCCTCCTCCATCTTCATTATGGCCAGCGGAGACGATGATGACCCAATTATACAAGAGGTAGACATGAACATGCTGAACTTCTAAAGGAGAATCAAACTGCAGAGTCAGTGTTGTTTTTTAGCCTCTGTATCATTCTTTACGGCTCTCTTTTGTTAGATTGATGTGTATCTGGCCAGAAGTCTCGTGGAAAAGCTGTATTTGTTCCAGGTATGAATGACAGATAATATATTCCATACAGAATCGAGCGAGTGGTCGTCTTAAATCAGAGCTGTTAATATGTATGTATTGGAGTTTAATAATGTTCAATGAAATATGGGGTCAGTTCCTTTTAATAGTATCCTCACAGAGCAAAGAATACAGTAAAAACTGTACTATTGTGAAATATTATTACAATTTAAAACAACAATTCTGAGTGAGTATTTTCAATACTTATACAATACGTGTATGTCACATGATTCTTCAGAAATCATTCTAATTTGCTGCTCAAGAAACATTTCTGATATTAAATCAGTCGTGGCGCTTCAGTGTTACACATTATCTTTCAGCATCCTTACCGTAGAAAAATCTTTAGTACTTTTGATCAATTTAAATTCTTCTTCTAAAGTAAAAAAACATACTGATCTTAACCGCTATTGTATTCTGCACAAAGATATTGCACATCCATAGGCAAGGTTGGCGTTTCAGTGTGAGACAAAGGTCACGGCAGATTACTGACTAATATACTTTAAATATCACCAGTTGCATAACTGCTGTTTTGTACCCTTTCCTCTCCAGTATCCAGTGCGTCCTGCTTCTATGAGCTATGATAATGTGTCTCATTTGGCGGCCAGGATTAAACCCAAGCAGCAGAAGGTAAGCTGGTTTTCCCGGGCTCGACCCTGAAGGTTTCACCCCGAGCTCATGTTTTTTCCTCCCTGCGTCCAGGTTGAAGTGGAGGTGGTGATGGACACCATGAGTCCGAACTACTGCCGCAGTAAAGGAGAGCAGATCGCGCTCAATGTGGACGGCACGTCCTCGGAGGACTCCAACGTTTACTCGACGTGAGGAACATCAACTTTTCTGATCTTTACTGCCACACTTTGGTGTTCGTAGTTTTATTCTTTTCCTTCTGCTTACAGGAAAATGATGGACAAACAAGCATTCTCCTCGATCCAGGCGACCACTAACACGTCCCGCTACGCTGCGGCTGTGTTTCACAAAGGTTGGCTTTTGGGTTGTTGCGTTCCTGTGGAGTAGTGGATATTAACATGAATGTTGTGATGATCTGTCATTTAATGTTTTGGTGGCAGGAGAGCTTCATCTCACTCCACTGCAGGGAATCCTTCAGATGAGACCCAGCTTCACCTACCTGGATAAAGCTGATACTAAACATAGAGAAAGAGAGGCAGCCATTGAAGGTGCGGGAACTAACTAAACTAAAAATTAACCTCTTTGAAAGAGACATAAATAGAAAAATTACATGAAAATTTATTTTAACTTGATGTACTAAAATGACCAACTAAATTAAAATGAATAAACTCTGTATAGATGTTTATCGAAAAAGACAAAACAAAAGCAAAAATAAAAATGAAAGAAAAAAAAAACTGATTCAAAGTATTAAAGTGCCGCTATTATGCCATTTTAAAGGTGGCTAATATTGCTAATGATTGTCTTAAAACAGGTTTATGTGTATGCATGGTCAAAAAACACTCAAGTTTTCTCCAAAAATAGATTTCATTTGACCCCATTTCTAAATGATTCGTAAACGACTCAGTTCGAAGGATCAGTCTGTCTAAACCCCGCCTCTCCGTGAGCCCTGACTGCTGTGATTGGTCAGATGGCGCAGTCCTTTATGATTGGTCTACCGCTCCAGCGGTCCACAGAGCTTGTACCAAGACGGTCGCTAGAAAATATAATCATCAATTATTAGTCTTACTTACAGGTAGAAGTTCAGAGGAGCAAGCCAGTCCAAATAAACTGGGCTCTGATCCTTTTAAGAGCAAGCGTTTGGTGAATATCGTGTTGTACTCCAAGATTGGAAAAGCAGTCATCAGTAAAACGACGGACACAACACAAGACTGTACTGCTGAGATGTTGTTAAAATAATGAATGTTAATCACTCATTCTTTGTAGATTCATCTTTCAGAAGGGCATATAAAACAGATTTACTCAAAGGATACAGCGTCTTCTTCACATGATGTAATCCACGCAGAAATTGTACTGTTTGTGGGTGGGGCAAGTTGTTTGCGACGTAGAACGTGGGCGGGCATTATGCAAATATGTTAATTAGTGACGTGGATCCGTAACAGAGAAAGATTCAAATTGCTGATGACTAGGCGAATGTGAGGCGACCCTTTTTTTTTGATAGACTATAAATTAATAACTTTATTTATTGTGCAGTGTCGACATCAAAACTTTCCAGATAGTTTATGTTCATATATAGCTGCATGACACACTGCATGAACGATCATATTTGAAAAGGCATAATAGGGGCACTTTAAGAAAGCCATTAATGTTCATAGTATGGCAGTGATACTCTAATAAAAATATTTAAAATATATTTAAATATACAATTTATCACACACAACTGTACATATGGTGTGCCGTAAAAATGGTTAACTTTCTGAACATTCAATAAAGTTAACAAAGGCACGGAAATGTACACAAGTAGAAAATATTTAAATAATCGGAAATAGTTTTAAAACCATAGAGGGAAGGAAGAAATTGTACATAGAAACATTATGTAGATATAGATACAATATACCAGTGCATATACTTGCCAGCAACCCACCAAAATAAAAGGTTGCAGATTTTAGGTTTAATAAATGTTGAAAATTCATATAAGAAATGAAAAAGGAAAATAAAGTGTAACAATTAGCATTGTGTTGTTTAAGTGTATTTTAAATATATATTTTTATACTTTTTTTTTTTTTTTTTTTTTTTTTAACATTTTAAATTTTTTTATTTAGAAAATAAATTAATAAATTAATGGATCTTTTCAAAAGGAATTCTCCTGGCATGATTTTTTTTGTCATGCATTAAGTTGTAAGACTCTTTATAATTGTTCTCATCAATTTTGTTTTTAAAATTATATTACGTATAGATTTGTTTGTATATTTCGTTTATTTATATTATGGCTATGTAGTTGTCTTGAAATGTTTGTAAAAATTGTTTTGTTTTTGACTTTGTAGCTGGCATGGTGTTAAACCATAAATAAATAAATATTTTTTTTTTAACATTTTATTATTTAAGAAAAAAAAAACTAAATGTGCAATCATTTAATGGGTCAAACTATATGCAACAAATTCTGAAGGTGCTTTCATAAAACTGCATATTTATATATTGTGGAACTCTGGGTATTATGCGAGATGCACTATTACGATGAACTGATGAGTGTGTCCGTTTGCAGCTGGAGACTCTTCTCAGGACGAGGCAGAAGATGATGTTAAACAAATCACTGTAAGACTTTGTTTTTGTTTTTTGAAAAGTAACGAACAATTGATCTGTGTTTCATGCTCCTCGCTCTTACTGTTTACTTACACTTTAACCAGGTGAGGTTTTCCCGGCCTGAGTCAGAACAGGCCCGTCAGCGCCGTATCCAGTCCTACGAGTTCCTGCAGAAGAAACAGGCTGAAGAGCCCTGGGTTCACCTGCATTACCATGGCATAAAGGTGTGTGTGATCATGTGACCCAGCGCAGCACACCTGACTCACTGTAAACCATCAATCAAACGCAGGACAACTGCATTTGTTACACGTACAAAGACTTTGAGATGGAAAAACAAGTTTCCTGTGATTTCAGGAGCAGTGTTTGAAAGTAGAGAACTAAAGACAAGGCTTAAGGCTAGTCCCAGGCTAAAATGCATTTATGTCCGTGCCGTCGCTCTGTCTCAAGATGCACACCTCTAACATTCAATTATTGAAATATTATATAATTGCAACACTGTTTAATTTTTGTTCAAACTAATCAAGCTTCATAAAAAACATTTGAAGAATAATTCAAGAATAAATGATTAAAAGAGATTCAATATTTAACGTTATATTTAACTCAAATGTGTTCAATTATGGAAATATTAACTTGAAATCTTAGTTTAGGCAGTCATTCATTGTGTGTTATATTATTTATTCTTTGTTTACTTGGATTGGTCTTCAGGATGGACGTTCTGAGCACGAGCGCCAGTACCTTTACTGCCAGGCCATGGACACCAACGAAAACACAGAACTGGTGAAAACACCACGGTTAGTGTCTTCTGTCGTTTACCTATGAGCGCCGGAGGAATGTGTGGTCGTCTGATGTGTTTCTTCTCTCCTCAGTGAATACCTGTCCATGCTCATGCCTCCTTTGGCTGAAGAAAAAGTGTAAGTAGAGGAGCACTCAAAAGGATGCAGTGTTTGTATTTTCCCCCATGTTCCTCCTCAAATGTTGGCGTCTCGTCCTCCAGAACCAAACCCATGGGTCCCAGTAATGTGCTCTCCATGGCTCAGCTCCGCACGCTGCCGCTGGGGGATCAAGTCAAGACGCTGATGAAGAACGGTGAGCTTGGGTTGCATTGATGTTTACAGTCTAGTTCCTTAAATAGAGAACCACAGCCTGGTTCTGGACCCTGTCTTCGTTCCAGCTGAGCTGAGATACAATATGACAAGCAGCACCAATATTTCTACTAGTCTAAAGCAGGGTAGCTGATTTCGTGCATAACAATTTATGTTATACTGGTTGTGTCTTCACATCCCGATTTTGTTTTTTCCTTATTGTACTGATCAATAAAATAATATAACAACACTCAACAAAACCAATTTTCTACATTAAGCGGCTTCAGAGTATACGGATATGAACGTGCATGCATCAACAAATCCAATATGTTAGCAAATTAAAGCCGAAATCAAAGGATAGCACATGTTCAATGAGTCAAAGGGTTCATAATAGGTCTCTAAGAAGATGTGGGTATTGGTTTTTAAACCAATATGTGCAGTGTGTCAATTATAATGGAGGAGGGTGGTTTTTTTCCAGTTTAAACAAATCAATTTCTTGGGTACATAGTAAATCAGACTTACCCTTTTAATAAATAAAGGGTCTAATATCTCATATTCTCAAGTCCACCCCCGAAGTTTTTCTGTCTCCTATATAAAAGTTTTCTGTTGCTCTTAGTGAAAGTGATGCCGTTTGCCAATCTGATGGGGCTGCTGGCCTCAGGAACAGACTCCACCTCAGTGCTGCGCTGCATCCAGCAGGTGGCGCTGCTCGTTCAGGGAAACTGGGTCGTCAAGAGGTGAGGATGGCGTTTGTGTCCCTTCTACATGGAGTCAATGCATGATGTCTCAGTAGATTAAGCGCTAAACTTGCTAAAACGCTGTGTGTGTGTGTTTGTTTATCTTTTGACAGTGACGTGCTGTATCCCAAAAACACCTGTAGTTCCCACAGCGGTGTTCCTGCTGAGGTGCTCTGTCGCGGCCGAGACTTTGTGGTGAGTTTCATTTGTTTTCTTTTTGATTTTCTCTATATAGTTCTCTCTCACGTTAATGTGTTATTCTGCCTTTAATATTAATAGTAAGATCCATGCCGCAAAAGAAGTTTAATTACGGTGGAAGTGGCATATAATGCAGTTTACACACGGAAGTAATGATTAATTCTCGTTTTTTTTTCTTGGTCTTGGTTTGAGGGTATTAACAAGCTGTCTCATATTTGGTGATCTGAAAAGTGTTACTTTCTGAGTGTTTGCTGATTTCATATTGCACTTTCAGATGTGGAGGTTCACTTTAGAGCGATCCCTGATGAGAAAAGAGGTCGCTGCCATCATAAAGGTTTGTGTGCTGAACTGCAGTAATATTCCCAGATGAACACTTACTGGACTGAAAAAATTCCCCATCAATCAAAATCAGTGCGTCTCAAATCTCATCATCAGCATCTTTTAAGAATGTTTTTTTTTCTTTCCAGAAGCTTTACTTTCACTGTTTTTCTTTTGAGGAGTGTTTGATTTCTTTATCTCTCATCAAGACAAATAATCTCTTTTCGTCCTTGGATTGCGTTGCATTATATGTTTGAATATTTTAAATCATCTTACTACGACATAATACTGGAGATGACTCATATTTATGTCATCTGTGGTACTGTTATAAAGATCTTACTAGTTTACATTACAAACAATTACAAGAGTTTCGTTGCGTGAATGTCCGCATCTGCACTGAATTGCATGTTTTTGCTTCTTATTCTCACTGTCAGATTAAATGAGCCTGATGTGTCATGTGATACAGTCTACTAAATATATATACACACAGAGTACACACACATAAATATACATATCATTATTCTCTAACCAGTCTTCTCTAAAAATAAAAAAATTTAGGGGGTCTGAATACTTTCGTACCCACTTTATATGATGTGTATATGTTTTTCTTTTGTCATGTGACTACAGCTTCCTCCAGAGGACGTTAAGGACTTCCTGGAGCAGATGTCTGTCCCTCGATTAAACCGAGGCTGGGAGTTCCTGCTGCCCACGGACCATGATTTTGTCAGAAAGCATCCTGATGTGGCTCAAAGGCAGCACATGCTTTGGCTGGGCATTCAGTCTAAGTATGACATGACCTCACAGAATTGGACATTAAACCCTTATTTTCTTTTGATCGTCTAAAAAAGTGTGCTGGGACTATTGTACAGCAGCATGAACACCTGAGCTGATGCTTTAGCTAATTAGGATAAACGGCACAGAATATTTAAGAGATGGTACATAGTTTGGTCTTAATGGAAAGTGAGAATCCCCCAGTGTTTTTCTAAGACTCTGAACTCTGTTTTGCAGGTTAGAAAAAGTGTTTAACTTCTCCAAAGATGACTTTGTGCCTAAAAAGGATGCTCAGATGGGTACGTTCTGACTATATCACTATACACACCACTGTCCAAAGGTTTGAGGTCTGTAAGAATTCTTAATGTTTTAATGCTTAATGGCTGATTTTAATTGATCTAAACTGTATTTACAGCATCATCACTCCAGCGTCACATGATCTTTCAGCAATCATTCTAATATCCCGTTTTGCTGCTTATTATGAATGTTAAAAAAAAAAAAATTTTTGTGGAAACTTAAACATTTTATTTGAAATATCAAAAGTATTTATTAGAAATAGAAATCTTGAACCCCAACTTATTCGTGTGTTGTCTGCAGAGTCCGTTCATATCAGCGGAGACCAGCGTCTGAAATCGGCACGGGAGAACGCTAGAGAAAACCACGCTGCTATGCAGAAGGATCTGGACACCCGTAGACTGAAGGCGCCTAGAAACACGGGCTCGTCGGGCGACTCTGCCGCCCCGGTGCAGATCAAACAGGAGCCTATGAGTGACTCTGAAGAGCCCATGGACACGTCAGGCCCGCTCACAAACGGTTCCATCAACGGTTACCCCAACTCTACCTCTCCGGTCTCGGACCCTCATAACGGACACGGCCAGGCCTTCACCCCGGAGCTCCAGGACTTTGTTCGGAGCACCTTCCGCAAGCACTATGTTTTGTGCCTGAGTGAAGTGAAGAGGCTGTTTAACCTGCATCTGGCCAGTTTACCCACGGGGCACTCGGTGTATGGCCACGTGACGGACCGCATGCTGCAGGACACCATCCTCCAGAGCCAGTGCAAACAGATCCTGGTGCCCGTAAGTACAGCAGATGATTGCACAACACAAAGAGTTGAATCGATTTAAAGGGTTAGTTCACCTAAAAATGAAAATTCTGTCACTGTCAGGCCAGTGCTTCAAACGGGCCAGGCAGGGCTAATAGCCTCGGACCTGTAGCACAGAGCCCAAAATCATGATGCGTTTCCACTGTCGGGCCAGAAGCTTCACTAATACAAACAAACACACACAATATAAGTCCTTTACACAATCTGACATGTGTTTAAATTGAACTAGAAATTAGGTGCTGGGCGTCCGGTCAGAGGAGAACTCTTTTTTTTTTTTTTTTTTTTTTCCCATTCTCTCATGGATGGGGGTTTGGTTCCTTGCCGCTGTCTCCTCTGGCTTGCTTAGTTGGGGACACCTGATTTCCAGTGATTACCGTCGTCTTGACTACAGAGACCGTCTCTGCTTTGATAAATAAAGTTTAATTCTCGTCATTATACATTACCATCACTCTGTTCTTCTATTTGATAATGTTCAGTGCTTTGATTGTTAAAAGCGCTATATAAATAAAAGTGACTTGACTTAAAACGCTCTTTACGCACATGTCGGGGACAGAGTCACGCAACCCCAGCATTTCACCAACGAAGAGAAGTTAACAGAAAACTAAATCAGAATCGGATTTCAAACACTCGCTAAAACCGTTTTAAAAGTTATTAATGCAGGTGTTATCTATAAGTTTCTGAAATGATCTGCGGCGCTGACGCTCTCCAGACGTGGTAAAACTCCGCCTCTCTGTTCATAACCCCTCCTCTAGCTGCACCTGGCCCGCTTTTGGCCCAAGGTTTTCATCAGGCCAAAAAACCCGGGCTGTTGGCACCTAAGGAAGCCACACAAGGCACAATCAGGCCCGAAGATGAACAAACAGGGTTTGGGAGGACATGAGGGGCATTAAGGACAGAATTTAAATTTTTGGGGTCAACTAACCCTTTAAAATATGCATTTGGAAAACACGTATAGATGCACTGATATTAATATGAATTATAAGCCCAATACAGATTGTGATTAAGAATCTGTCTTCTAGCAAACCATACATTGATGGTAAGCTTATTTATTCAACATTCAGAAGATTGACCTTTATGGGTGGTTGTGTGGTCCTGGGTCACAAATGAAGATATTTTTGATTAAGTCCGAGAGCTCTGTGGTCAGTGATGTGAGCACCTCTTAAGAGGAGGGAACTGTTTTCTGTTAGTTTGTGGGTTTAACTGACTTAGACTGTCTGTCTTGCTCATTAAGTTAATGTGTTTGATTTTAAGATGTGGTCTGGTCCTTTGTTCTTAAGGATAATTGGATTAAGTGTGTGTGTCGCTGGTAAACAGTACTTGTGTAACTACTCCTAATGGAGTTAAAGCTCATTACAAATTAGTCCAGACTGATTTCTAAGAGTCTGAATGTGTTCCTGGCTGTCACTTTGATTCTTAAAACAACACGTATTTATCTGTATGTCAGGAAGGACTTAAAAAAGTAGTTAGAGTTGCATTGTAGCGGTCTCTCCAAATTGTGAGCTGAATTAGCGATTGTTTAAAGTGTTTAGAAATCAGTGTTGTCTAGGGTTGCATGATAAAGTTATGCACATCTGTCAACTATTCTGTATATTTATTGCGTAAAAGGGTGTTTTTGGTCAGTTAGATAAAATATTTCATGCTACAAATTTACTAGAAACGATGCAACTAATATGCACTTAAAATAAATGGCCAACTAAAGAAGGTTAAAAATCATCGAGAATGTCCGGGTCGGTCTGATGTGTGTTGGTGTGTGTAGTTTCCTCCTCAGAGCAACGCTTCGGCAGAGGAGCAGAAGGTGTTTGGCCTGTGGGAGAGCGGAGAAACCTTCGACAAGGTGATTTATAAGAGCTGCTGTGGGATTCTTCTGGGTTTATTGTGATTTTTCAGTATATGAGAATGCTTTTGTTTCCTCCTCAGCACCGGCAGGTTCTGTTTGAGATCTTCATGAAGAACTATCGCGTCAGAAGAAATGTGATCCAGACACGCCTCACGCAGGAGCTCGGTGACGCCGTCATCAAAACAGATGTGGACCGTCTGCTCAAGGTGCAATGTTAAAAACCCAAAAAACAACGCATTTTGTTTTTGTTATTTTAAAATCAATGGCGTGTAACCTTCTAGCATTTCTAAAAAAAAAAAAAAAAAGTAAAAAATAATTTAGATTTGAAAAAAAATTAACTGTCTCTAGCAAATTAATGGTAGCATTTTTTTTTTTTTTTTAAGCGAACATTGCTTTACACTTTTTGGAAAAAACAAAGTTTTTTTTTTTTTTGTTTTTTTTTGGTAATTTGAATATATTGTTAGACAAAAACAATCAGAAAAATAAAATGAATGAATAAATTGCAAGTAAAAAAAATAAAGAACTTATTATGAAAAAAATTTAATTTCACCAAAAAAAATTTTGCATACGTATGATAACAGATAGAAAGCTTCAAATGTTATTGATGCAACATGTCCGACATACAATTTAACACATGGGTTTAACCTTCAGGTAAACGGAAAAATAAATAAATGAAAAATGACAAGCAATAAATCAACTAAAAGTAATACAACAAAATGAAACATTCAGAAGTTGATGGAAAGATGATGACTTTAGTGGACAGCTATATATTAATTTGCTGCTTATTAATAGTTAAGTTTAGGAATGTAGAAAATGCTTGTGCACTAATAATCAGCCAATATGTTAATAGTAGGCATGCTGATAAGCAGCTAGATAATCTAAGAATTGGTCCCTAAAGTGTTATGATGTGTAGGATTGTTAACCCTAAAAGCGTCTGCTGCTAGTGAAGTATTGAGTCCGTGCTGACTGCAGTGTGTGTGTGTTTCAGGAGTGCTGCTCGAGTCTGGGAGGGATGTGGTATCTGAAGGGAACCGTCCCCTCCTGACAGGACAGCTGGAGCGCCTCAGATCCCATCAATCAAGAGTTCAGTGTGTGTGGAGGCGGAGCCAACACCAACCAATCACTGCCCTCGGCTGACACCACCGGCCCGGGGACACGCCCACTCTGGAAAATCTGCTTCCATCACCTGTCTGGTCACATGGGCATCTCACCAAAAGGGCTGAAGATCCACTCAATCCTGCGTTTGCTGAAAATGTTGAAGTACATGGAGAGGAGTTGCGTGCTGAACGCATATGATCAATTACGCTAGTTTATTTTATTTTTTTTTTTTTATGACCTAATATGAAAGTAGGTATTGCTAATTAAAATGACAGGAGATCATGATTCAGCTCATTTTATCCTGCTTGTGGCCTTCGGGAGCTTGTTGGCAGATTTCGGCCTTGTTTCTTACGTTCAGCTGACTGAGATAAGATGTTTGGTTTGATCGTTATGTTTTGGTTTTATTGCATATTGAGGATTTAGTTTTTTTTGTTATTTTGCCACACATTTAAGAATGACTTAGAAATACCACCAACCCAAAGAAAACCGACTGCAGGAAGAGCACTAGATTATTAGAAATCCTCTGAAATATTAATTTCTCAGATGAAGGCTGTGAAGCTCCTGTTGAAATGTTTACAGCTCTGACGACCAAAACTAAAGGACTGAACTTTGGTGGATATTGGAGCAGTTTGGATCATTTCTCACAGACGGACACTGAACGTCTAATTTATGAAGCACTGCTCATTGGACCTGAAGGGAGGTGGAGCTCTGAATGACATTTACAGTGGATTAATATTTGCAGACTTGTCCATTTTTATTTCAAACCGTTTATGGCATTCTGCACAAGTGCTGAAGCAATTAAAAAAATGATTTCTTCTGAAAATAAAAAGTGCATAATGGTTACTTTTTTTTTTTTTTTTTTTTTTTCTTCTCTTGCCATGCAAGTGATCTGGGAGTTTTGCTGAAGTAGCTAAACTGTGTTCGGGTGTGAAAGAAAGTGCCTCTAAGTTATTCAGGGGAAATATTCTGTCAGTATGATTTGCAATCTAACAGTTATGACTGAAATCATTATCACATGCATATATAAAGCATTTACCGTACATTTGTTTATGAAGCATTCCAATTCTTCATCTTCTGGATCATTGTTGCCAAGTCTGTACAGTGACGCACACTCAAACAGGAGAGGACCCAGCCCTGACCTTTTTTTATTTGTATGTCGTTCTGAATAAACGTTGCAACTGACAACTCTTCTAAAGTTCTTTTTAGGTTTTTTCCTACAAAAGATGATTTACATTCAGTAGAGTTGTTTTTACTGCTGTGACAACAAAATGTGAAAAACAACTAAAAAGAAAAGTACTTATTCTGTAGAGCTGCTTTACAGCTGAAATTAATAATTGATCAATTCTATAACTCCATTTGTTACAGTGTATTTACACAATTAGTTAATATTATTTAGTTCGTATCGACTTTCTGTATGGTTTGGATTATATTGAGTAGAAGGATGCATTATCTGCTGTTATTATTACTATAATAAAATGTGTTACAAGGGCAACAAAATACAATGCAATTAAAATAATTCTCTTTTATGTTAATTAATACCACCGAAAATTAAGCAAGATTAATACAAAACCAAAAATCACATTAGACTTTATTTCAATGGTTTATTTTTCAAGAAAATATTTGATATAGCATTAAGCAAATACAGGGAAAAAACGTGTTCGTAGAACAAGGGCTATACTTAATAATTGACATTAACACAATCATTGTTAACTGATTACAGTACTTGATATTCCTCCCAATATGCCAGAAGTGAGTGTCTAAGCTTACAACATTATGCCTTTGTACTTGTCCATGTTAAAAGCAAACCAGAGCGATCTCTAATGTGCAGAGCATCTGTATTGAAGATAACAGACGGTCCATGTCAGCCTGATAAATACATTACCTAATGCTGCGATGTCACTCAAATCTTATCAAACGCCCTGATTACAAGCAGCCTTTCCTCTGGAACTGAAGACCACGTTTTCCGACGTCCAAGAGTCTGGGTGGAAAGTCCATTTATGTGCAGTATAAAGTTCAGTCTTCTCATTTGCACTGACACAGGTGAAAGTTCACGTGCTAACGCTCGACTGGAGAGTTATGGGGTTATGAATGTATGCTGCCAGCAAGACCTAAAACACGTAAACTAGTGGTGTCACAAAGTTCAGATCTTCTCTTCATATTATCTTCAGGATAATGGATTTTCTTTTAGCAGACGTAACACATGCACAGAGCATTGCTGACTAAAAGGCAATATAGCACATCTCAATACACAAGGAAAATAAAAAAAAATAAAGACTTTGTGAACCATTCTTATATAATTGCATTTCATTATTTTCATGGCAAGTAATGCAGACCAACGAATTCTATATTTAAATAGCGAAACATCTATAAATATTTGTGCTCTTCTAATGTTTGAATCTGCTCTGCCTTTAATTCACGGTGATTATCAATTGTTACAGACCCCCAATCAATTCCTTTAATTCTATTATTCTTCTGAGATCATCATTAGATAATGTTTATCAAACTAGCTTGATATACAGTATTTTTACATTCACACAAAATGCTTTATTTTGTTTTATATTTATTGTATTGATTTATGCTAATATTTTTTTCTACTGATTATGTAGTAATTTATAACCTGGTAACGTTTTTGTGAGATTCGCCTCACTATAAATACACAAAGATTTAATGTTTGCTTTAGAAATCAGTTACAGTACATTTAAGTTTACAGCCTTTTTTGACTAACATTTAGAAATATTTACAAAAGTGCTTTATATACACTCCGCAGGTAATAAAAGCAGACAGTACCTGGTTTAAACCTAAAGCTCTCAATACTAGCTCTGCCCTCCTGCCCTCTAGCATTTCCCAAAAGCATTGTTAGCTAGCTATGAGTGTTAGTTCTATTGAACTCTATTGGTAATGAGCGACTATAGTTTGAGCAGTGCGTCATTCAACCTGACCAGGCTTGTTCTCGTTGTCCTTCAGGTCCTTTTTGCTCTTTTGGATAAAGGTGAAGATCTCCTGAAAAAGGGCCTTGTACTCGGGCTGCTGGGAATCATTCTGTGTGTTCACACTTGGCGAGTGTGTGTGCGTTTGGTCTGTTTTTTGCTTCTCTGACAGCTCCAACATCTCACCCTGGCAGCGGCGTAGCAGCGTGTCGTATTTCTCCTGCAGGGCGGTGTATTGAGCATCCACCTCATTCAGCAGAGAAACGCCGTGATGCTTCACTGCAGGCTGCTCGTCACTATGCAACTGCCTCTCGCTTAAGCCCCGCCCCCTGAATCCAGCCCTGCCCGCTTCATCATCCAATGGGAGGAACACATTATCTTCGCTGGAGCGCAGGAGTAAGTGGAGCTCCTGGACTTCAGCCTCCTTCTGGGCCAGGCGCTCCGTGTAGACTCCAAGCAGCGCTGCTTTGGGCTCCAGCTGGCTGAGTTCATGAGCCAGGGCGTCAGCTTCCAGCTCGGCCGTCTCTCTCTGAGCGCGCTCTGTGCTCAGCTGTGTCTGCAGGGAATCCACCGAACGCTTTAGCTCCCAGTACTCCTCTCGTTCCTTATACTTCAGTGACGAGCGGCTGGTGGAAACAGAGCACTCGTGGGAAAAGTACCTGAAATACATGGAGCACGGTTAGAAAAAAGATCTACAACAGACTGCATTTTAATGAAATCTGCAGGTGTTCAGTATAAACTATAATATTATGTAAAATGATCAAACAAAAGAGACTCTAAAGTCCATATGAATTTGTAGCCATTTTAGTGTATTTAGAATATTCAGTTAGAAAAACTAGGATGGGACTTCAGTTCAGACTTCAAGTGTTAACAAGTCCCGATTGTTAGTCATAAAGTCGCAATTACAAACAATGAAGTCACAATTGTTAGACATAAGGTCGCAATTCTGAACAATGTAGTCGCCACTTTTAGATATAAAGTCTAAAAATTAAACAATGAAATCGCAATTGTTAGATATGATGTCACAATCTGAACAATGTCGCAATTGTTAGACATAAAGACACAATCCTGAACAATGTCGCAATTGTTACATATAAGATCGCAATTCTGAACAATGTCGCAATTGTTAGACATAAAGACACAATTCTGAACAATGTCGCAATTGTTAGACATAAGATCGCAATTCTGAACAATGTCGCAATTGTTAGACATAAAGACACAATTCTGAACAATGTCGCAATTGTTAGACATAAGATCGCAATTCTGAACAATGTCGCAATTGTTAGACATAAAGACACAAT
>JAUMHG010000054.1:999494-1021687 GCA_032359395.1 Enteromius anoplus | reverse complement strand
TCGCAATTCTGAACAATGTCGCAATTGTTAGACATAAAGACACAATTCTGAACAATGTCGCAATTGTTAGACATAAGGTCGCAATTCTGAACAATGTCGCAATTGTTACATATAAGGTCGAAATTCTTAACAATGTCGCAATTGTTACATATAAGGTCGCAATTCTGAACAATGTCGCAATTATTAGCTATAAGGTCGAAATTCTGAACAATGTCGCAATTATTAGACATAAAGACGCAATTCTGAACAATGTCGCAATTATTAGCTATAACGTCACAATTCTTAACAATGTAGTTGCAACTTTTAGATATAAAGTCTCAAATATAACAATGAAGTCGCAACTTTTTGATATAATGTTGCAATTCTAAACAATTAAGTTGCAATATAGTCATAATTGTGAACAAAAAAGTCACAATTGTTACATATAACATTCCAATTACAAAAAAATGAAAACGCAATTGATAGATATAAAGTCGCAATTCTGAACAAGTTCATAAGTTCTTAAATATAAAATTTGCAGTTGCAAGAAATAAAGCTGGAATTTTGAGATGTCAGAATGCATATAACACAATATGTTTTCTTTTTCTTGCGTCAGACAACCCTGTCCATGTCACCTCCAGCAGATTAATCAGAGTCCGGCAGGGATGTAAATTTGAGGGAAGGAAGTTCTGCTAAGCCTGAAACCTAAGAATGAGAAGAAGCTAATTTGTTTCTTTACTAATCCACTTGACCGTGACTTTTAGAGGCCACCAGTTTCATGCACTTGACCTACTTTAGCACGAAACACAGTGGGAGTTTAAAGTGAGCAAAAATATCTTGCAGAAACCTACTTGTTTAACTGACAGTTCTCCTTGCAGCATGTGAGACCCTGACCTCGATCACGATCACTGGACCGGGTCTGTTCAGCAGAACCCAGCTTCAGCTTCTGCATGTCTCTCTGGAGCTCCTCCACCTGGGTCTGCAGCCCTTCAACCGTCTCTGTCAGCCTGCCGTCCGGAAACACGCCATTTAAAGCATTTCATCCTCGGCGTGATGCATTCATTTACAAGCATTTCTGAAGCCTTACCCTTCAATCTTCATCTGAGCCGCTCTGTTCTCCAGCACCAGTCTTTGGTTTCTCAGCTCCAGGTCTTGTGCGCTTGAGTCCAGCTGCTCGTAGAGTTTAGCGTGCTGATCGTTCGTCGACCTCAGCATGTCCACTTGTTTAGAGAGATACTGAACAAAGGACATATTAGAGAAGCTCAGATACCCTTTTCTGTCTTATTCCCATAAAACCTTTTTCTCAGTTCTGCTCAGCAAAACGTTTATACCTGTTAACTGTTTAACCATTAACCACCCAGGAGCTGCGCTTTGCAAATATTGACACTAAGTGAAAATCTGGCACAATGTCTATGATAAAATTAAGCAATACATTCTCTATTTATGGCCTTTATCTGTCTATTTCTGAGTATTGCATTTTAAAAATGGTTTATCTCTGCATGGAACAGACAAAGATTTATACAACCATAAAATCAACTGATTATACAGAGATGGAGGAACTATCCATAAAAGACTGCTATTCTGTGCACATGAAGGTTTTGTTAACCCAGAACAAGAGTGTTTGTAGAGAGATAGATACATGCTATCTGGATCATTTAAAAAGACTCCAAAAAAATTAGGTACTTGTAATTAGATTAGATTACATTTCAATATACTCATAATCAGACTACAGTTAGTTTCTTATTGATTATGTGATTACAAATTCAAACAATAGCAAAAAATATATTGATTGATAAGTTTAATCTTTATAAAATAGCCTAACATTATAAAAATCTTCCTGTTTTGTGGACATTCACGCAGAAAAACAGTCATTAGTCAGGTGGTCATAAGAGGCAAATGTTTTTGTTTTTTTTAACATTTCAACATAAACTACTGATGAACATTAATTGATTTTTATTTTAATTATTACTCAGTGATTATTCAACCATGTATTTGCTGTCTTTAGAAAGCCTCTGTCTGTCATTTTAACACATTAAAATGCACAAATTCACTTTATTTCTTATTTACAATGTGATGAAGAGGATTCCCAAACTTTTTTGTCAATTGAACTTCTTTCACCTAAAACCTTCACTTTCAGGTAACGAGCTAATAATTAAGTAGCTAACGCATGAGCATGTGAGCATTGACATTGCAGGTAAACAATACAATATCAAATCTTTTTTAGCAAGTGTTTTTAAAATTGTGTGATTTTAAAATTTTAGAGTTTCATAAGAAATGATCAGCTATTCATTAAAACTCAAACTCCCTGCAGTTCCTTCATGTAATGTTTAATCATGCTGTTAACAACCAATTAAATATATTTCTGTCTATTTGTATGGTGGTTTTTTTTTTTTTTTTCAGTGTTCAAGATTATCCTATTTAAATCAATGAGATAAACCGGTTGCTCAAAAGTAATCCAAATGATTATATGACCTATGATGTGTAGTGTAATGTAATGGATTACATCACTAACTACAATAGTTGTCATGTAATTAAGAATATATAGATAGATAGTACCTCTATCTCCTGTATCTGCTCCTGGTTTGTGATGTACATCTGTTGGAGAGTCTCTTCTAAGTCTCTATTCTGCTCCAGTAAATTTTTTCCCAATTCGGCGGCCAAATGAAGATCTGTGTGAAGAAGAAGAAGAAGAGGAGAACATTTGGTTGATGTTGCAATCATTTGGGCATCAGGTTATCTTTGACAGTAGGTGGTGTTTACTTCTCCTTTTACTTCAGTCAGGAAACTGATACAAAGCTGATTTCACTCAGTATAATGTCATATCATGCTGTCAGGATGTGGTGGAGAGTCAAGCACACACACATACACAACACACACTTCCTTTGATTAATGCTGTTTTTGTAAACAAATTACCTTTCTTCGATGACTATAATTAAATAGAGACAAGTAACGTTAGGCTACTTTCTCAAACAATATATTGCAAAATACGGCAAACTAGAGATCGCCTACCGCCTTCTTCATTTTAAAAAAGTGTTATTAACTTGTACTTTTTGCGGAAAAAGAATCACTCACCATGTTTCAGATCTTGATGATCGTACCACGGTTCTTCTTCTTTGATATCAAATTCTCCTTCTATAATATCTGTGAGCATCTTTAGTCAGTCACGCAGAAGAACCACTGAGGATCCTGTAGTTTTGATGTTAAACGCTAATGATGTTTAATGTAAGTGTATTAATCAGATTCATGTGGTCTATTTCTTTTGATAGTCGAAAATGATTTCCCTGAGCAACGGTGTGTAACGACCGTCTCTGCACAATAATCTGAACGGACTGTGCGCGCGAGAGGTGGAACTCTACCTAGAGAGCGCGCGCGCGGGCCGTGTGAACGCGCCTGTTATCTGCAGGTGCGCGCGGTGTAACTTAGGTACGATCTCTATAATTTTCTTCCTGTAACGACTTTAGGTTGCTTTAAATGTTAGAAGTTGAAAGTTAAAATATTGACGAGTGGGCTATTGTTTGGACAGGCTGCAAACTTTTAGCTATGTGGTTAACAGTGTTTGTTTACAAATAACTACGTAGTTTTTAATAAAAATGCTATCTGTCTGGGTGCTTTTAGTTTGTAACTTCATATTTTATATTTAACTAGGCTATTTAAAAATGCAGTTTACTTGGCAACTTCAGGTAGGCAAATATTGTTAAGGAAGATGGATGCATTTTTCTTAATCAATAAATCTAAAAAAAAAAAACACATTTAAAACATGTCAATTAATTCCTTTGCTTTTACCTCTCTAGTGTGCTTGTGTGTGTGTGTGTGTGTGTTTTGAGAAATTCCTGAGTACAAATGCAAATAATTTAGATTTGTGAATAAAAAAAATCAAGGAAATAATAATTTATGCAAATAAATAAATAAATCACACACACACACACACACACACACACACACACAAAGCCATGTAATTTACTAAACAGTAGGATAAATGATCGACCAAATTGGTAAAAAGCGGTTTTAACACTGTAGTAGTATTTTTTTATTGGGGGAAAACTATTTAGAAACAGGACTGAAATTGGTTAACAGTATTGAACACTATGTGTGTCTGTATTTGTATTTGTATATTCACTGCACGGTAAAATACCATAAAACTGACTGAGCACAGTTCTCAAATGCTTAATTTTATATACTGTACATGTTCCCCTATTGCGCCGCCTGGCGGTAACAGAGGAAATGAGTGGTCACGTGTTTTGTCGGGCTCTTTTAAATGTAACACATTCAGGACGTTGCTTTTCGAAGGGACTCAGCTGATTTGTGTCTAATGTGTTTGCCGTTCAGATTATGGATTACACAGATGTGCTCGGGTAAACGGCACCACACCTTCAGGTTAGTTGGTTTGTTTGTTTGTTAGTTGGTGTGTTGTAATTGGGGTCCGGTGATCCTATTTCTTGACTAGTAGTATCGCTCACACTGTCTGTCTGTCTGTCACTATGTGTCATCCGCAGATGAGGACGCTGGTCTTCGTCGCTTGGCTGCTGTTTTATGTGTCTTTTTTACTTGGTATGAGAAGGATGTGGACTGGAAAGTATGTACGCAGTCCGCTGGCTCGAGCTCTGATGACGAACATGGTGACTGAGACGGACTCACCTGACTCACCTGGATATGAAACCCAGAAGGTGAGTTTTACACTAGAATAAAGTGCTGTAATAACTAGTAAATATGGTTACATTATGTTTCTTTTCTAATTTGGTAATGCAGTATCTTCAAACATTTACTATGGTAGAAACACTATGATGTGAATGTGCAAAAATTTTAGCATATGAAAATACCATGATATTGGAACCATATGTGACTGCTTTTATTCAAAGTACAATGGTAGTTTTTGCTACTATAGTACAAAACATCACATCACTTAGAAAAAGTATGGTATTACCATGTTTTTCAATGTAAGACCATAATTTTGTATATTTACCATTAGAATTGTTTGCAAAGGAGCAAGCTGTAGTTGTGTGCTGTGGATGTGTTTGCAGTGGTACCATTGCTGTCCGGACATGCTCGGAGAACAGGTTCGCTCTCAGCTCGTTCAGAGTCACCTGGATGAGGACACGCAGGCTTTCCTCCGCCGGAGCGTGGAGAAATCCGGCTGGCTCTTCACGCAGCTCTACCACTCGCTCTTCTCCAGCATCTTCAGCCCCATGATGTCTCGAACCTCCATCAACGGGTAAGCACCCCTGAGTCTCTCGCAGGCTTCGGCGCAGCTTCTGATGAGCCTCGGCTCCTGTCTGTCTGTAGCTTTCTGGGCCGCGGCTCCATGTTCGTGTTCTCGAGGGACCAGTTTCAGCGTCTCCTCCGGATCGAGCCGGAATGGAAAGGGCAGAGGATGCTGGACCTGGGAGCCGGTGACGGAGGCGTGACCGAAGTCATGGGCCATCATTTTCATGAAGTATTTGCCACCGAAGTCTCCACACCGATGAAGTGGCATCTCCAGAGAAAGAATTACAGGTACATACACCTCCTGCATCAGTAGAGATTAGGGATGTTGACTATTCGAGATGCTGATGAACCGAGTTGGTTGTGACTGTGGATCTGCAGCTTGCTGGGAATCGACGAGTGGCACCGAACGGGCTTCCAGTACGATCTGATCAGCTGCTTGAACCTGCTGGACCGCTGCGACGAACCTCTACAGCTCCTGCAGGACATCAGGAGATCACTGCTGCCCCGCACGGGACGCCTCATCTTAGCGGCTGTGCTGCCCTTTCAGCCGTACGTCGAGACGGGTAAGAGGAGCGCTGCTATTCATGAGTGCTTTGTTATAGATTATAGTGCTTTAATGGATTATACTTACAATAAAAATAATAATTTTAATTCAGATATAATATACATTTTCGTGTTTTATTTTTAAAGAAGCTAATTTAGAATTTTAGATTTTTTATTTATGTATTTTAGATTCTTTAAAAGAAAACCATAAAGTATTTTTTTTATTTTTTTTTTTTTATTATTTCGTAGGAAAAACAGGAAAAACCTTGTGAAGTTATCTGATAGAGAAGAACCCTTTGTTTTATTAAGAATGATTGATTATTATTATTATGATTCTAAAAAGAATAAATATTATTTAATTCATAATTATGAATAATTGCATGAATAAGGAACATAAAGAATAATTTATAAATGTAATAACTATATATTACTAAATCATATTGATGAAATATTCTTATTCCATGCACTTGTGTGTATATAAAATGTATAAATATAAAATATGGAGTAGTTTATATATTAAAATATTATTTTAACATATTTTGAAAAAGGTTATAAATTTTTCAAACTATGTGAACCGTGTGTTTTCAACATGGTTTAAAAGATTTTCTTTCTTTCTTTCTTTCTTTTTTTTTTGCCATACGTTCTTATTTCTGGTTGAATGCATGAATGATTTGTTCAATTGTATTCCAAGGCGGGACGTGGGTGCGACCCAAGGAGCACATCAAGGTGCAGGGCAAGACGTGGGAGGAGCAGGTGACTCACCTGAGCACAGAGGTGTTCCTGAAGGTGGGGTTCGAGGTGGAGGCCGTCACTCGTCTGCCGTATCTGTGTGAAGGAGACATGTACAAGGACTACTACGTGCTGGATGACGCCGTCTTCGTGCTGAGACCTCAGGAATGAACCCAAATTCTTTTTGCGGCAGAAGCAAAAGGGCTTAGTTTAAGATAAAAGGCGTTTCTTGTCTGTTACTCCTCAGGAAAATGAAATCTTTGAGAAACAAGGGATTATATCTTATTGCATATAATGAACAGTACTGTACTCCTACAGGTGTAAGGCACTTCCTGTGGAGGAAAGATGAATGAAATATCATCTAATAGTACATAGTACTAACTGTAAATCTCCTTCTGTGCCTCCTCTTATGTTTCCTGCATTTGTAGTGAATTTCTCATATAATGTATGAGTTGACAGAAATATCTTAGGACCAATGTAAGACCTTTATTTTTTTCATGATGAATAAGTAAAATGATGTTTATTGTTAAGGGCACAACACAAAATGT
The DNA here is from genome assembly GCA_032359395.1 of Enteromius anoplus. Classification (NCBI taxonomy): domain Eukaryota; kingdom Metazoa; phylum Chordata; class Actinopteri; order Cypriniformes; family Cyprinidae; genus Enteromius; species Enteromius anoplus. Next base: position 1,014,686 of record JAUMHG010000054.1, on the reverse strand, counting down.
GCCTCGTGTAGGTAATAGTTAATCACAGGATGTGATTTTCTGTTTGTAGACATATTTTTAATGCTTTAAATCAAGTATTCTCCTGAATTGATTATGTTTACTGTGCAATAAATCTATGTGTGTTCTCAGTATTTGGTTTTAGCTTTTGTTTCTGGTGTAATATTGACAGTATGGATGATGATGAGATAAGCAGAACTCATACTATATCCTCGCTTTATTATGTTAATAAGACAAATTGACTTATTAAAATGAAAGATGAACACTAACTTAATTAAAGCTTTTAACAAAGAGAGATTATTCAGCTTTTTAAAATGTGTTATTTTAATTGATTTATTTTTTTAATGCCGAACAAGTCAGTGTTTCATGCACTTCAAACAACAGAGTTAAAAATAAAATAAACAACATTATGATGGAAGTGACCTAGAAACACATTTCTGGCACAGAAAATGAAAATTGCACCTAATATATATATATATATATAGTCTTTAAGAAATGTATTTAATTTAGTTTTTGTTTTTACAGATTTTTTAAACTGGTGCATATAGATTATAATTAATACATATGCAATTAATATGATAAGATAAACAATCACTAATAAATAATAGCAGTACTAAATAAAAGAAAATTAATCATTATTAATATATAATATCCTCACATATATGCAAGTTGCATAATAATAATAATTGAAATATAATAAATTGTAACTTGTTTTAAAATGTGTTTATAGTCAAAAGGTAATTGTATTTCATTTCAGTTTAAAATTCGTTTTCTTTATTAATTATTTACTATACATTTTATATGAATTACACAATATTTCTAGATGTTTAATTTTACAAAACATTCACACACACGTATGTATATATTTTTCGTTTGGTTTAGCTGTGTTTGAATAGAGCTGGAATCTAAACTCTACAGATCCTCATGAGCAGGATCCAGCAAACTTCCCACACACCCTTCCCAGGCCACAAGTTCAGGAAGACAGAAAGAAAATGAGTGGAAAAGAAACACAACAGAGGAGTAGAAACAGGCGGAGCTTCTCAGTAAAATACTCCTCTGGTCATTTGTCACTTTTACGGACCAATCACAGTCAACAATCTCTTTTGCCACAACCTGCAGATAAAACCTGAAGCTAACAACAAATTAAATTGTCAAAGATTACGCTACGGTAATGTGTGCATGCACAGTATTTGTCTTAAGCCAGAAAGTTCAAATACAAAAAACATATAAATTAAATAAAAAAATAACATTTCACTTACATCTCCAGTGGGGTTTAACCTTTAAAAACGTACATGTATAAAGTGTTTGCACAAAATAATTGAGTTATGCATGTAAAAAAAAAAGTCTAGGTTTAGTCCTTCAGTAATAATTTAATTGAGACCAGAGTCAAAGGGTGTATTAATATATATGTTTGGGATCTTAAAATTGAAGTTCTCATCGAAAGTCCATACTTGACCTTGGACCACCTAACCAGTCACTGAAACTGAGATTTAAACATCATGGTTTATCATAGGACAATGTTTCGCAGAGAAATATTTGAAAATCTGAGGGTGTAAAACACTATTTTATTTTATTTTTTTGACGTCTCTGCATTTACATCTGCAAGACGTATTATTTAGGTTGTTTGCTCATCTCCAATGCGCCTATTGGACGTCTCCTTTTAGATGTCAAATAGACGTCTATATGAAGTTTATGATTTAGAATGTATGTAAAATTGACATCTGAAAGACGTCAGATGCTTTCCAGATCAAGAGATGTTTAACACGTCTACGTGTAGTATCTGGGAAGCCATGTATATTACTTAATAAAAAGGAAGTTTTATGATAGGAAAATTTACAAAATGGAATATCTTTACTCTAATTATTTTTACTTATAATCTCCTAATGCTCCGGGTGTGTGTTCACTGTGTGTGTGTGTGTGGTGTGGTTGTTCACCATACCAGGTCACATGTTACGTCCTCCTAATGATTTTTGGCATACAAGAAAACTGTATAATTTTGACCTATGCAATGTATTATTGGCTACTGCTACAAATATACCCATCCCAGATAGCACAGGTACGTCTGCAAGATGTCTGTTAAAGATCTCTTGATCTGGAAAGCATCTGCTATCTGCAAACGTCTGGCAGATGTCAGTTTTACATACATTCTAAATCATAAACATCTTAAAGACATCCAATAGACGTATTGGGGATGAGCAAAGAACCTACTGTAAATAATACGTCTTGCAAAGTTGCAGATGTAAATGCAGACGTCTCCTAGATGTACATGTGCTATTAGGGATATGACTGCTTTTATGCTCTAGGGTTATATATTTTGGGTACTACTGCCCTGTAGTTTTAGCTGTATCCCTTCTCGCCTTAATAGGAGCCTCAGTGCGCCCCTAGAGGAAAACTGCCGTGTGTGCAAGCAGTCTCTTCAATATCCTGCCATGCTCTCCTCCCAATGACGAGCTCCGAGCATCATTCTGCGGCTCAGGCGCCACGTCGCGCTGCTCTCGCCATCTTTCAGTCGGGCAAGCCGTGTTTACAGCGCTGCAGCTGCAGGAGGAAGATCCGCGTTCACTTCAACAACCCTTCATCACACCCAGAGAACATGAACATATTCAGACTGACCGGGGATCTCTCCCACTTAGCGGCCATCATCATCCTCCTGCTGAAGATATGGAAAAGCAGGTCGTGCGCAGGTGAGCGACTTTAGCAGAGAGCGCGCGCTGGGCACTTTTTTTTAGGGCGAGCTTTATGTGGCAGCTGATCCACTGGTTTGTGTTGTAAACTCATGCACCAGGCCTCATTTGAGTGAATTAGAGGGAATAAGCAAGTGTTGGTGTTTCAGGACAGTTGTTTGGCTTGTAATGCACGAATGCGAGTTGCAGTGCAGTGATGTTTCGTTTTGAGTGTCTAAAGCAACAGTGATTTGACCCAGCTGAATGCTGTAAAGCCTGTTTAACTTTGCTCCTTCTGGGTTATCAGGCTGTAGATAACTAGTATTCATTCATTCTGATTGCAGGTTCTGACCTCTGACGTGGCAGCAGGATCTCATTAGAATATTATTTATTTTACACTGACAGTCTCTGTAGGGATCTCTGGGTTGTTGTGAGATCTAATTGTACAAGAACGCTTCACTCCTGCGTGATTTAGTGATGTTGCAACAGCCTTGTTCATGTTAATGACTTACAAAACAAACTGGGAGTTGTGTTGAGATTCATGTTGCTGATGTGTGTTTTTCAGGAATATCTGGGAAGAGTCAGATACTGTTTGCCTTGGTGTTCACCACTCGCTATCTGGACCTTCTCACGTCCTTCTTTTCTTTGTACAACACCATCATGAAGGTGAAGCCGAGCAGATTAAATGTCAAAACATGCACATGTTCATGCACCGATATATATATTTCACAAACCCAATAGGCCTATCATATTAAATGTTGAAGCAAAGTATTGACTGAAACAAGGAGCAATCAAAGATTCAGGAACGTTTTTTTAATGTGATTTTTGCTGAAACTATTTTCAGTGGTCAGAGCAGAAACAATAAGTGTAATTTGTTTTTTAATTAAATTAAATTAATATTTATTCTTTAATATTTCATGTTATTAGAGGGCTTTTCATGGTGTCGGACAATTTTGATTTCTTAATCATGCACCAATTATTTTCTATAAAATATTAATATGATTTAAAACACAGTTACAAATAGAGAAACACTCTTAAAAATCCGATGCATGGTGTGTGTTTGTGGGTCAAAGACGTAAAATGGTTTAAGCATAAAAACAATAAGTGTAAAACCGCTTCAAACCTTGTTGTTTTAAATTCATTTAATTGCATTTTTTTTTTTCTTGTTTTTCCGAGCCATTTTTTTCCTGATTTACAGAAAACACTCATTTAAATGCCACTAAGTGCAACAGTTTGGTCAGGCATATTTACTAGAAAAATCACTTTATGATAAATTAAGACTACTTTCACCTCAAATACTACATTTTTGGAAATTTGCCACCCTCCTATGTTTTGTCCATTTGTCAGTAAGAGTTTTTTACTCATTTCAAACAATTTTCAGAGTCTCTTCTGACGCCTTTGACCCGTGTATTTATAATATACTGTATATCAGCCACTGCTTTGTTGCATGTTTCCATGCAGGTCATCTATATCGCATGTGCCTACGCCACGGTTTACCTGATATACGCGAAGTTCAAGGCCACGTATGATGGCAACCACGACACGTTCAGAGCCGAGTTCCTGGTCGTTCCAGTCGGAGGCCTGGCTTTCCTCGTCAACCACGACTTCTCTCCTTTGGAGGTGAGAGAGCTAATCCGTACCTGCATTCATTCACTTTCATTCATAAGCATTACTCGCTGTGGCAAGCTGTATGCATGTCCTTGAGCTCTGTGTAGGCATACATTAGTATGGTTTAAATGAGTTATAAACGTTTGTTCAGTCAACGAATGCTTAAAATCAGTGATTGCGGGTGGACCGCAAAAATCCTTGGTCTCAAGTTTATCCATTTATATTGTCTTCATCTCCTGATTGTAGATCCTGTGGACGTTCTCCATCTACCTGGAGTCCGTGTCAATCCTCCCACAACTGTTCATGATCAGCAAGACCGGAGAAGCCGAGACCATCACCACTCACTACCTGTTCTTCCTCGGCCTCTATCGAGCCCTGTATCTCATCAACTGGATCTGGCGCTTCTACTTCGAAGGCTTCTTCGACATGATCGCCATCGTGGCAGGCATCGTGCAGACAATCCTGTACTGTGATTTCTTTTACCTCTACGTAACAAAAGGTGAGTGTTGATCTTAAGTTAGCAGAATGACTGTTCTGACTGTCTTCTCAACCAGAAGACTCTGTAAACATCCATCAGGAATCATTCAATGATGTAATTGTAGTAGTAGTAGTAATATTTAACAGTAATATTTACAAAATATCTCAATTATTTATATTATCCTGTGTTCATGAATAACTATAAACATGTAGAGAATTTCAAACTAAACGGTGAAACTGCAGTTCACTTTATGCAGGAGATTTAATTTCATTCACTCTTTTGCCAAATAGAGTTTGTAAAAAAAATACATAAAAAATAAATAAAATAAATAAGTAAATAGATAAATATATATATGTATATATATATAATATAATATAATATAATATAAAAATGTATTTATGCAGTTGATAATGCATAGTAAGTTATATTATGTTTATTGTTTAGGAACATATTTGAGATATATATATTTTTTTTTATTATTAATAAAAAACAATTTATTTATTTTTATTTTTCTATTTTATTAATTAATTTTATTTAGGAACATGCGGTCTTAGAATGACCCTTCTTGTTTCTGTCTACAGTGTTTAATAGCTAAAATACTAGAGGAAATAATTTCCTTGTAAGTATTGCCTTAGAATAAAAAGGACAGAGAAACTGCTTTTTAATCAGGGAAAATGAAACGTATTTTAGTGTTTAAAACTGGAATTGATTGTGAAAATCAATGTGACAAAGTACTACCAGTTCGGCAATGATCAAACATCACTGTAATCAGTAAGGGAACACCCATCTCATGCTTGATTGTTTTAACACAGTGGTATAGATCATGCATTTATTCGACCTGTTAGTGCATCATCGCGCACTTGCAGCAGTATACCATCGTTTAGGTTTGAATTGTTAGGTGGTATTGATTCCAGTGGGCTCTTAACGAGACGCCCAGCAGGATCTAAACAAATGCCACTGTTGTGGCTGTCTTCATAAATAGTATTCTAATCTGATCGTTGGAAGCTACTCAAGTGTTTCTTTTCATTATTTCAGTGTTGAAAGGAAAGAAGCTGAGTCTGCCAGCTTAATTCTGAAAGTGCGCGGCGCACGGAGCGGCACGGGATGCTGAGGACGAGTAAGATGCCTGAGACGGAGTGCGAAAGAAGACATCCAGTCCTGTTCACATCAGGTGCTCTGGAACGGCTCTGGATTCCAGATTCAGAACCACGGCTTCACCACGTCTTCGGATTCCTGTTTTATGCATCTTGTCTCACCCTTTTTTTATTATTCAGTATCAAAGAAAAAGTTTTCTACATGAAACGTGTACTATGATTTGACCGACGGCATCATGAACGAGCTGAACATTGCCTCAGCGCTAACAGCCAGGGACTTATTCTTATGAATATTGATTTTGTTTGTAAGAGTATTTTCAATCTGATTAAATGTACGTTTTCAAAAAGATTATGGGAGTGTTTGTAGCTCCATGAGATAAAATTGAATAAAAAATAAAAACTTTTTGCTCAAATTCTTATTGCAAGTGGTTATATAGTGGTTGCCCTAACCTCTGGTTTAATTAGGTACAGTCTCAATGTTTGCAAGATGTAAATTTCACTTTTGTCCTTAAAAGAGCTCAACCGTCGGGAAGCGTGCCACTGTCTGTCAGCGTACAGTATTGACACTGCCTTTATCACTGTAAATGGCTTTATAAAGAACCAAAACAATAAATTGTACAAATGTTCTCACTGATTTTAATGCAGTTTATTTTTAGGATTTTTTTGCATTTATTTTTCTGCGGTTTGATTGCTTTTAAAGTTTTTCTTTTTTTGTTTTTCATTGAATTAAAATATGCTGGAATGTGATCTAATGGACGGATATTGATCATCAAGTCTTTTCCAGTGTTGCCCATACTAAATTAATATCATCGTGAGTATTGACGTGATGTTCATTTTATTTGATCAGACTTTTAATACAAGAAAAAATTATTTACCAATTATAACCACAAGCAGGTTTTAGATTGGCTTTGACTCAAGTTTTTGCACGGAGGCACAAGCTAAAAGAAAGATTTTAATGTTGCTTATTTAGAAAATTTTATTAATGCACAAAAATTTTTTTTTGTTCACCACATGAGTCATGAAGCCGTGCAGCGTAACATCATTGACATAAAAACAGAAGCTTTTCAATGTCTAAGCAGTCCTGTGACATTGTATTGTTGTGAACAAATCGGTCCAGTTCAGTGAATTCAGTGTTCATTCACTAACACTGTTTTCCAGAGACTCCCTCTAAATATGGAGAATTGATCATTTGAGCAATGGCAAAGATGTACAATCAATTTATTCATAATTAGTGTTGGGCAACGCTTAATGGCAATTAATCCAAAATAAAAAAATGTGTCTACATAACATACACTACCATTCAAAATTTTTAGAACAGTAAGATATTGAATGGTGTTTAAAGATGTTTCTTCTTCTCATCAAGGCTGCATTTATTAGATTAAAAATCCAGAAACAAAATGTAATATTGTGAAATTTTATTTCAATTTAAAATAAGGGTTGTCTGTGTGAATATATTTTAAAATGTAATTTATTCCTGTGATACAAAGCATCATTACTCCAGTCTTCAGTGTCGTATGATTTCTGAAAGGATATATTTGGTAAAACAGCTTCTGTTCCTAAGTACACTTGAGTTTTTCAGGGAGCTTTCCAGGTAGTTTTTTTCTTCATCTTGGAGACGTTGTCTCAGTTCTTCTGGATTGAGTCTGTCTCAGTTTGTGATTCCAGACAGACTGATGATGATCAGATCAGATCTCTGTGTGGAGCACTGGCTGTTGTCAGACAATAATCTCACTGCATTATTGCTACCGCAAAAGATCACTCAACTTGACCACTCAAGTTGGTACTCAACTTTTATTTTGGATGCAATTTATTGATATTAGTCACCATTAATCGTAGCTCAGCACTATTTATAATAATATAAATGGTGTATGTAACTAGTAATACGTGTGTGTGTGTGTGTGTGTTATTGCTGTATATATTTAATAAACTGAATATATGTTCTGAATGACTTTTCAAAAAACAAGGAAAATTAAGTATGTATGTTTAAAACCGTAATATTATAAACTACACATTTATAGTAACTTAACGTACATACAACTTTTTGTAACGCAATAAACAAAACTGTTCAAATTTTACTGAAATCTTCATTATTACTAAAAGTCTTTTCATTATTAGACCTAGGCAAGGTAAGAGAAGTTTATTTATATAGAGCACATTTCATACGCTATGGTAATTCAAAGTGCTTTACATACAAATGAATAAAATAGCCTAATCGTAAAACACAATCACAACAAGACAAGACTTTTAAAATGACTTAAAAATCGGATTAAAATGAAAAAGCAGTTAAAAATAGAATTTTTAAAATACTCGGAAGTAACGCACAGAATTCCACACGGAACTATTTCGCTCCTGGAACTACATCTGACGGAGTCGGACACATTTCGTTGCTACACAGAACAGGAAAAACAAAGCGAGCAGGGATGTTTCCTCATGTCAGACGTTAGTGGAAGAGGCGTTTATCACACTCATGTCGCAATATCAAGATCCGAAGAGCAGTCACAGGCTGGTGGGGTAATGGGGCTTTGTGATGCTCGCTGCCATACTTTGTTAATCGCGAAAGGAAATCTGTGTTGAATTTGAGATCATCATCAGACAGCTGTCAGGATGCCAGGGATGGTGGTGTTTGGACGCCGATGGCGGATCGCCAGCGATGATCTTGTGTTTCCTGGTGCCTTCGAGTTATTTATTAGAGCTGTGTGGTAAGACATTTAAAACAACGATCTTCTGAGCTTCCTGCTTGAGTAGAAAGTGATAGTATTTCTGTACAGAAATACCACAAAACAAACAAACAAACAAAAAAACCCGGACTATGGGGGTGATAAGATATTTATGAGCAACTACATGCCTATATATATGTCATAGTGCTATCTAATACTATGGTACATGTGCTAAAACCACTGGAAGCTTATACATAATAGAGACATGTTTTGTGTGTATTAAGTGCTGATTATGACACTTAAACCTCTTGTCATTTGTTTATAGGTGGATTGTGACTTTAGTTCTGTACACTAATCATAAAGGACGATTCGACTGTGAAGGTGGCACGTATTTGCATAATTACCTCGTAGTTCTTCTGGTTCTGTTGGCTGTCATTATTTTGACACTGTGTGCAATCGTTTACATCAGTGCTCAAGGTAAGTGAGCGAGCGGAGATATGCTGTGCTTTCTTCACATCTGGAGGGTTTTCGTCAATGTCACGCTGATGTGATTTGGTTTAGGAACCATCATGAATCCCGGTCCCCGGCGCTCTATGATTGCTCTGGTGTATCTGCGGGCCCTCCTGTACTTGCCTGAGTTCATATGGGCCTGTCTTGGCGCCGTTTGGGTGTCTGACGACAGCACGGGGTGTAAGCCGGAGGAGGTCGGGGCTGTGATTGGAGCTGTGGTGTCCAGGTAAGGCAGATAAAAATCCTTTTAATAGATAGTAACACTTAAATTCAGCAAGGATGCTTTAAATTGGTCATAAGTGGCCGCAGACGTTTAAAAAAATAAAATGTTTCAGTTTGCAAAAAAATATTCAACATTGTTAATAATCAGAAAGATGGGAGTAATGATGCTGAAAATTCAGATGTACATTACATTATACTGTATGTAAAAACAATGTTATAATGTTTTAAAAAATTCAATATATATGCAGCCTTGATGAGCAGAAGAGACTAAATCTAATCTAAGCTTAGATAATCATACAAACCCAATCTGCTGTGTGTGTGTGTGTGTCCTCAGCTGGATCATCCTCCTGTCTATGGTGGTGGGTGTGTTGGTTGTGTTCGATCCTCTGGGCAGTCAGAGGCCGGGCGTTCTGCCGGACGCTCCTCTGGGCGTGAGAAATCTGGAGAGCAGCGAGTCGTCTCAGCTCTTCTACACGGCTCACACGGTGGCGTCTCGAGTGTGGGAGAGCCGTCTGCGTCTGCTCTGCTGCTGCCTGCCGCAGGACGACAACCACCGAGCCGCCTTCTCCAGCATCGCCCAGCTCGTCAGCGGCTTCTTCATGGTCTGTTGTCTTTACCACATAATGAGTGCGTTTCCCTGAAAGAGTCACACAGCTCATATGAATCTCTTAAGAATCTCTTAAGAATAAAGATCAATAAAGGTGCTTTTTAAATTAGTGAGTTATTAGTGTATATATATATATATATACACACACACACAGTTGTGCTCATAAGTTTACACACCCCTGCAGAATGTGCAAAACGTTAATAACTGTAACAAAATAAGAGGGATCATGAAAATTGCATGTTATGTTTTATTTAGTACTATCCTGAATGAGCTATTTCACATAACAGATGTTTACATGTACTGCAAGACAAAATAATAACTGAAATACCGCATTCAAAATCGAATCTAAATACTACGGGTCATTTCCTGGTTGATCCACGACTTTTCTTATATTTTGTGATAGTTGTTCATGAGTCCATTGTTTGTCCTGAACAGCTGTTCTTCAGAAAAATCATTCAGCTCCCACAAATCCTGTGGTTTTTCAGCATTTTTGTGTATTTGGACGCTTTCCAACAGTGACTGTGTGATTCTGAGTTCTCATACGCAACTATTACAGAAGCTTCAAACGCTCACTGATGCTCCAGAAGACAACACAATGTGTTAAGAGCCGAGGGTTGAAAACTTTTGAACAGAATGATGATGTGTACATTTTTCTTATTTTGCCTAAATATCCTATTTTTCCATTTAGTCCTGCCCTTTAGAAGCTACAGAAGATACTTGCATGTTTCCTAGAAGACAAAATGATTAAAATTGACCATGATGTTAATATTCAAAAAGTTTAGTTCAGTTATTAACATTTTGCACATTCTGGGAGCGGTATGTAAACTTATGAGCACAACTGTGTATATGTGTGTGTGACTTGTCTGTCTTGTTTCCAGGACACAGACCTGGTTCCCAGTGACATCGCTGCTGGCCTGGCTCTTCTGCATCAGGAACAGGACAAAATGGAGCAGTGCAGAGACCCAGATGAGGTCCTGTCCCACAGCCCGTCCTCCCCTATAGTGAGTCTCTAACCCTGCAGCCGCTGATGGATGTGTGCTGTTGTTTGTGTGAGCTCACGCCTCTTGTGTTTTCCTCAGAGGGAGGATCTGGAGGTTGAGCTCGAGAAAGCTGCTCACTTTATGCAGTTTGCGGCGGCTGCTTACGGATGGCCTCTATACGTCTACTCAAACCCGCTCACGGGCCTCTGCAAGCTCAGCGGAGACTGGTGCGTATGACATTCGCCAGCTGATCCCTGACACTGTTAAATGGACAGCTCCACTCATCTGAATCTGCGTTTCAGCTGTCGAAGCCGTCAGGCGGAGTACGATCTAGTCGGAGGAGACAGCCTGGGCTGCCATTTCACCTCCATCTTACAGAGCACAGGCCTGCAGTACAGAGACTTCATCCACATCAGCTTTCATAACCAGGTGACGTCTCACATGACTTCGGTATGCCTAGAAGAATGTTTCAAATACAGTATATTGAAATAAAAATGGTATGGCTTTGTGATAAATAAAAAAAAGTGCAGGCTTAGATTTAATTAAATAAATGCACCGTCAGAACAAAGCTTGATAATCTTGATAAATAAATAAAATAAAATAAATAAAAATCGAGCAATAAGACCTATATTAGTATTGTAATTTTATAGCTAATTACAATATTTTATTATCCTTTGAAGACATATAAAAAATATATATTTTCATTTATTTTTAATTACATTTACTGGGGCTGCGAAACATTGAAAATTAAAGTTTGTTTACATACTATAATGTGTGTCTACCGTTTATATATAAATGAACACATATGTATATATATTTTTTTTTAAATTGTGTGAATGCACTTTATATTAATATAACAGTATATTATAATTTATCTAATAAATCTAATATATGTTTCTATAATATATGTGTGTGTGTTTATACGTATATATATATATGTATGTATATATATATATATATATATATATACATTTTCTAATAACTTTTTTTTTATTGACTTTTATTTTTTTTATTTTTTTATTGGGTTTTTATTTAATAACAATCACAATAAAATTACTATTATTTTTTATAAGCATATTAAATTGGATAAAAACTGGAAGTGTGGCTTATAAAAATGAGATTGTTTTTTTTTTTTTTTACTCTATTTAATTTATCAGTTTTTCAAATATGGTGCAGTCCATCCTCCAGCAGTGTCTGTTTACTCTGTAGATCTACGAGATCCCGTTTTACGTGGCGTTAGATCACAAGAGAGAGGCGGTGCTTGTGGCTGTGAGGGGAACGCTGTCACTGAAGGTGAGTTCAAGCGTCAGTTCTACTCTCAAAATGATCAGAGAAAACATGCTGGATTACGCACTCTTCACCAGTGTGTTTCTCCTTGCGGTCAGCTGGTATTTCCCTAAACAAATCACACTCTTGGTGCTTGCCAGGCGTTCCTGTGCTGAGCTTTTATTTGCTGCTGTCAAGGTCGTTTCATTTTCAAATCAGCCATTTCATAGAGTTTGCATAAAGTGCTAACACAAGGTTTTTTTACTATCGGGTTAAGAGTTACCCCCCTCCATATTTGATTTAGTTTTACATTTAAATTACTTCTTTTTGTTGTTGTTGTGTTGCACAAGTTATTCTGTTACATTTTAAAGTTACATTTTACTTAACTGCATTAGTTAGCATGAACTAACAATGACTATTTAAATTTTATTTAGAAAGTGTTTAAAAATTAAAATTAAATAAGTGTATATGCAGGTTTTTATTTACATAATATATTTTTGTGAACTGCATATATAAATACACAAACATGTATGTGTATATATATGTAAGAAAAATATATTTATATGTTAAATAATATATCTATGTATAATATAAATTGTATGAATGTAAATGTAAATATATATTCTGTATGTGTGTGTTTATATAAATATAAATAAATAAATAAATATATTATATAATTATTTAATTTTACATTTGTTATAAATAATACAATTTTAATTAATAACTGCTATACGAATATACATTTTTCATACTGTTCGTAATGTTTTGATGCCTAAGTAAATTATATTTTATTATGTAAGTATATTTATTAATGAACATTAAAAAAAATAAAAAATAATGTAGAAATAAATAAATATACAATAAACGACTAATTAGCGTATCTTGTGATAAATGTGTATCATTTAAAAAGATTGATTTTTAGCTGTTTAACAATTATTAATTATTTAAAAAATCAGTTTAGAATTATTTATTGATTGTTGCCCAAAGCGTGAAATCAATCGTTGGCATTGACTTTTATCAGGGGAATCAGTTCTGTCAGCCTGATCTCTCTCTCTGTATTACCGTGGTGTTTACTGTTTTTCTTGTTGATGTGTGTGTGTGTGTGCAGGACGTGTTGACGGATCTCTCGGCTGAATGTGAGAATCTGTCTGTCGAAGGCGTTTCAGGAACCTGCTATGCTCACAAGGTGACAAAATCACTTGCTTAACATTAAAATCATCAAATAATATACTCACTATGTCGGTTGTGGAGCATGATCTCTGTCACCGAATGCTTATGTCTCTGTCTATCGCAGGGCATTTCTCAAGCTGCACATTACATCTACAAGAAACTAGTGAACGACGGGATTCTGAGTCAGGCGTTCAGCATCGCTCCGGTGAGAGCCGTTCTGTCTTCCGATCCAGCGGGAGCATCAGCAGCTGAGTGACGGTGTTTCTTGTGTCTGTGAGCAGGACTATAAGCTGGTGATCGCCGGTCACAGTCTGGGAGCAGGAGCGGCGTCTCTGCTGGCCGTTCTCCTGCGCAGCACACATCCCACGCTCGAGTGCTACGCCTTCTCTCCACCAGGGGGCCTGATGAGGTACAGGTTCTGAACGCAGAGGCTCTTTCACATACAGTACAGTACAGTCGGTGCTGGAAAGGTTACTTTATAATAGTGCTGTCACGATTAATCACAATTAACTGCATCCAAAAACATTTGGTCAGTTTAATGCATATAATATTATTTTTTTTTATTTTTTTTTTTAAACGTGTATATATATATATATATATATATATATATATATATATATATACTGTAGAGAACATCGAAAATAAGTTTTTTTTTACATAATATATCAGTAAATCAAAAGCTTATTGTGTGTATTTATTATGTGTATAAATGAATACAAACCCATGCATGTATATATTTAAGATAAATGTTTTTATATACTTGACAGTCTTAAAATACAATCCCAAAGCACTTGCAGTTTACAGAGCACACTCTGCTAATCTCGTACAAATCTAACGAAACATGACACTGTAGTTTTTGTCTTCTCTCTCTCTCTTCAGTAAAGCGCTGGCCGATTACTCAAAGCAGTTTGTCGTCTCGGTGGTGCTGGGAAAAGATCTGGTACCCAGGTGAGATTTATTTCTTGATTTCCTTGCTTGATTTCATTTGTACGTGTTGAAGTATGTCTATATTTAGAGAGCCTCCTTTTTTCTCACTTCTACTTGTATAGTCTGCATCGTATCACTTCCTCAAATCGTGCTCATTTTGTTTCTCTAGACTGAGTATCCCTAATGTGGAAGACTTAAAAAGAAGATTACTAAAAATGGTTTCTAACTGCAGTAAACCCAAGGTAAGATGGTTGACTCTGTGTAGATCAGACAGTCTGCCGGCCTGTGCTCTATCAGCGATGCGTCTCTGTCTCTCAGTATAAGATCTTAATGCACGGCTGCTGGTACGAGCTGTTTGGAGGAGCTCCTGATGACTTCCCTACGGAGCTGGAGAACCGGCGGGAGGAAGTTCTTAACCAGCCGCTGCTGGGTGAGGAGAGTCTGTTAGTTCAGCGCTCAAACACTTACCAGAGCCTGTCGTCTGACGACTCGCCCTCGCACTCCACACACCTGCCCCTGTACCTGCCCGGACGCATCCTGTACATCACAGAGGACGGCCCCACTCGCAGGTCAGTAAATTGCCCCATATTTTACTCGCCTCCAAGCCATCCTAGGTGTATTTAACTTTCTTCTTTCCAATGAACACAGTCAGAGTTTATCCTGGCTCTTCCAAGCTTGGTAAAGCGGGTGGATAGGCCTTTATTTTGAAGCTCCATAACTCGTATATATCCATCATGAAACTAACTTATACGCCACCGAGGGGTTAACATGTCTTCTGAAGCCAAAAATATTCTCAAAAATAAAAAATATCTTGCTTTGTGCTCCAAATATAAACAAAGGTCTCATTGGTTTGAAGCAAGAAGGGCGAGAAATGAATGAACAAATTTTCATTTTTGGGTGAAATATCACTTTAATTTTTGCATGTATAAAAAAAAAAGTGTGTGTGTATGTATATATATATATATATATATATATATATATATATATATATATAAACACAAATTTTTTTTTTT
>JAUMHG010000054.1:982085-994907 GCA_032359395.1 Enteromius anoplus | reverse complement strand
AAATTGAAATAATATTTCACAATATTACAGTTTTTTTCTGGATTTTTTATCTAATAAATGCAGCCTTGATGAGCAGAAGAAACATTGTTAAACACCATTCAATATCTTACTGACCCAACATTTTTGAACGGTTATAAATTAATAATAATAATTTTCTGTCTGTTGACACTATGTTGTGATTTGTGGAGTGACAAAAACATCTCTCAACAAAAACGAATAAGAATTTTGAATGTGTCTTTATCTGGGTTAGATGTCGCTTCTGGAAATGTATGCAAATTAGGACATTTAATTAGTGCCTCATTTGCATATCTAAACATACCATTTTAAAAAACTATCAATACAAAACGCTTGTCTTAATGTGTTAACATTAACCAAACAGTTGGATTAATTAAATGGTTTTTTTACACTTATTAATCTACTTCCCTACTAGTAGATTAAACTACGTTGTATTACTTCTGGTCCCATTTTATCCCACTTGAAGCTGTTCATAAAAAGGCTCTTGGAAAGCTTAGAAATATCAGCTGATTTAAAAATGATGAAGTAGTCTTTTTTTGGATGTGTAAGAGAATTCTTGAGTGCAGTTTTAAAGTCCTTATCCAGTATTTAACTGGAAAAAGCGTGGAAGTGCATCCGTCAGACGCCTGCCAATGTGTTTGGGTTCACCTGACAATGACAGGAAGACGTGTGAGACCAGCACCGGCTCATTGTCAGCCGTAAAGTGGCATGTACTATGAGCAAAGGGACGAACCCCACAGAGTCTAAGTATAGCCGGCAAAACTATGATTATGTCAGAAATAGACTCAAGCAGAATGTTTCCAGCGGTACACGCTTTTTCCTTTTGGATGTGTCTGGTCATCATGTTAGGAAGGGGAGTGTCTCGCTCATGCTTGCTGGTGCAACACACCTAATAGTTGTCAGGTCGAGCATGCCGTGTCTTGCAGTTGCAAAATAATAATGCATTACGTTATGTTTGAGTCAGCTAAACGCTTAAATTTCCAGGCATGGCATAACTTTATGACACTCAGCTGTGGTTGCAAGTGCTGAAGCCTACGCTGAATGACTTTAAAAACATTCGCATATAACCAGGACAGTGAAAATATGCAATGAAGCTAATGCATTCATGGTCAGCTTGAAAATATTTATTTTAAGAGAAATGTGCACTAAATCACACTTTGGCATTTTAATGCAAGGAGGAGGTTTGCTGTCCTGGCTACTGGAGCCATAATAAACATTAAATCAAACACTAATAACCATAACCTCCCCGACTGTCCAACACTAAACGCTTCAGATGGCTCTGAACAATAACTTCTGCCAATGACATCATATGAACAACCGCTTAATATTTACTCTAATTTTAGGTTCAAGAACCTTGGGTACAGACAACATGCTTCATTTGGAGATAACAGGACTGAAAGTAATGATAAGCTGCTCAATAAGTGAGTCAGATGTTGATTCAGTAACTGCTCTGACTGATTCAGCGATTCGTTCAGAGAATGATTCATCAGACTGCAAACAGGTGTTTAATCAACAGTTTTTCATACTGGGTTTACAGAGTTGATGAAAAGCAAGTAATGAATAACAAATATTATAACAATATAAAATAGATTTTCAGATGGCAAACAGTTCACAGAATGGGTACAATATTATTTATTTATTTAGGTAGTTGGTTGGTTAGTTAGTTAGTTAATGCTGTAAATTCAGTAGAGTCAGAGTGGAGCAATGCAGGAAACACTACTGAAGGCATACTTTACTCATTTTATTATATTTCAGCTGCCACCAGACTGCCAGTATGCCAGTGGGTTTACTTCACACTTAGAGATCACCTGTTTGTTAGGAAACCACGGAGACGCTGCTGGTCCTCCTTTATGTGCTTGTCCTTCTGCAGCCTCATGTGACTCTTTGTTGGGAGCAAGTGAAGTGAAGAGCCTGCTCTATGAGCATGTGTTGTGCTTTAAACTCCAGGCCTTTGTTTTGTTTGCTGTCCACGAGTCGTCTGTGCTGTCACTGCAGACACACTGTGCTACTCTCACGTTTGAGACACAAACACTACAAGCTTGAGTCAAGAGCAGTTTGGAGAAGCACACACTATAAATGTCCAAGGAAGAGATAAGTAGACTAATATTATAAATAAAGGCTTGAAATCTGATGAGAGAATACGTTTTATGTTTGTGTGCCCAATTTTTTATTTTAATGAAGCACCAATTTTGTAAGGGCAACTTTTTTTTCTTCTTCTCTGTAAAACAAGGATGTGCAAACTAGTCAATTAGTCACTGACGCATCACTATTCTAAAATTAGGGCTCTATGAAATTTCTCTTAAATGTTATTAAATATTTAGTAACAATTTAATCAAAAAAGTGATGTCTAATAATTTGAACTCATAAAACTTTAATGCAAATTTATTATAAAAATGGTAAAAAATAATAAAGTTAAACCATAAATATTTAATTTTTTTTGGATAAATTAATAATTTATGAAAACTTTTCTTAAAACGTTTCATGATTCTGTTTTTAATGAATTCATGCAAAAAAATTTTTTATCAAAAATGGTTACAAAAAATTACATTAAAGCATGCAATTTTAATAATTTAATTAAACGTAATAAAATAAAAATTGATCAATTTTATTTTTGGTCAGCAAAGTGCTGCACAATAGAGGTTTTCTTTAGAAATTAGAACATGGAATAAAAATTGTCTATATATTAATAAACTATTATTGCTTTGAGAAGTAGTAAGTGCTTTGAGAGTTCATGTGTACATTTTCATCAGAATTTTTGAGTTAAACTGAACCTCCGTTCACTACAGGTTGCAGTGAAGATTTTTTTGTGTTTATTCAAATGAAATGTTGAAATGCTGACCAAGTGACTCGCAGAGCAGCTCTGGAGATGAAGCTCATGTGACTTCAGTAACAGTACTAATTATTATAAGACCCTAAATAATTGCACCTCTGTTGCAATTTGCTTGATTGACTCTGACTATGAGATGATGACTTATGAATGGTTATTTGAAGGGATGCAGAGTGCTCATGTGCTTTCTGCTGGACATTCGTGAGTTGTTTAAATTCATGGGTGGTTACTCTAATCCTGTGTCTCTGTACATGCTAAAACCAGATTAATTGTTAGTGTCAGTTAGCGCTTTACTGTCAAACAAGTTTCACCGTTGTGTGAGAACATCGATTAAGTGCCCCAGGACCTGTTTAAGGAGTCTTAAACCTGTTATATGACCTCAAACTCTTTGCTTTTTCCTCAAGCAGCGCATCAGATTGTGTTTTCCTCTCATTGCCAGGGTTTTTATGGCACACTGTAGGCTATACATCATAGGAGTTTGTCAATATTCACAGTATTGATTGGGTGAACAATTGTCATTCAAGAGTCATTCAAGAGAGTTTATTTGTCACATACATAAATTATACAGAGTATAACCAGCAGTGAAATGTAGGCGTTCCCAAAAATATAATCATGTGTAATATTGGACCGCTTGGAGTATTAACCCTAAAAACATTTTTTTTATCATTTGACATTCAATAAAATCATTAATAAATCAGAACCTGAATTTTGAATATATTGTTTGCGTAAATGAAAATTCGCTTACGCAATCTCTTTTGCTGTTTTAATTTGAAAAAGGTTAATAATAAGAAGTTAATAGAGCATGTGTATGATAAATAAAACTAAAAACTAGTTTCTAGATGAGATTTGCATTGATATCCTCTTGAATTGTGTTTATGTACCTGAATAACAATATGCATCTTTTTAATGGCACAGATATTTGACTTCAGCTCTGTCACCCTCTTAAGAACAGATGTTTATTACCCTCACAGTATCACAGGAGCCGTGTGATTGCAGCGCATCGGTCAAGCATTCAAGCCTGTGTTTGTGTGTTTTGCCTCAGGTCTGCCGTTTGCATTTGTATTTTCTCGACTCTGTAAGGAAATGTCAGGGAAGGGCTTTGAATGTACCGGAAGAGGAGTTTCCAGAGTTCCTTTCTTCAGTCATTATTTCTGAAGCTCTCGCTCTTTTCTTCTCGGTTCCTGAAGTTATGTCACTGCAAATAGATGCCCTTACGGTCTTGGATGTTTCAGTATTTCACTTTCCTATGCTCTTTCTTGAAAGTTTACCAACACTATGAAGCTACTGTATAATATTTGAATGTCCTCCACATTATCAACATAATACAAAGTTTCATCACTTTTGATCACATAAATACCAGAATCTCCACTGAATAGCATATAGTTTGCTCCGTGTGAATCTCTGAAAAACACTCTGTTTTTACCTCCGTATTGTTAGATTTTACGAGCCATAAAAGTCCGATGGATCGAATATGATACTCATAAAATGCTCTTTTCTTGACACAAAATTTTTAGTGCAGTTTTAAGCATTCCCTGCTGCCTTTTTAGTACAAGTTTGCAAGATTTATCGCTCTGTCCATGCCTGACCTCAGGTGACTCTGCCGATAAATCCATGCATAACGCTCAGCTCAGATAACCGAAGCCAGGAGCTCCTGCGCTCCGAGCGAAACCCCGCTAGTGCTGCCGTTACGAGCGATGGCCCTGAGCCCCGGAGGAAGTGCAATGAAGGAGCAGTTGACTTAAAGAGAGCTCTATCAATAGAGTGGAGCTACACAGCAGCCTCTATCTGTGGCGGCACAATGAGCACATTATGTGGAGCGAGAGCCTGAAGTCTGTATGCAGCCAGACGCTCTTCCTCTGCTCAGCTGTCATATGAGCGCTGTCCTCCGGATCATATGATGAGCGTAGATGCTTGTGGCACTTCGGCCGCTGTCAAACTTTAGTTTCCTGTCAAACAGTCATGCATAAGGACTTCCTTCTGTCATGTAGAGGAAAAGAACAAGTTCATTATGTGTTGTCTTTAGAAATCTAGACCCCTGTGCTCTTGCTGCTAATGCTCTTATATTAGATTTCGCTCCAGTATAGTACAGTCACAACAAGTCTGCGTGTTTCCCATACAAACCGTGCATGTTATTTCCAACCTGCATAATCCATCTTGGCATCCTTTCCACTAGGGCTGCATGATGAATCGTGTTAATCGTGAACACAATTTTTGCTTCTCCCGATTTCTTAACCGTAATCGCCTGAAGTGTTTTCCCATTGCCTATTTATACAGATACAGTTCCATTTTATTTGACATTTGCGTGCCTTGATAACAAGCCCCTGCAGGCTTCATGGTTGCCAGATGTCAAGCGCTTAAATCCCCAGTTTTTTAATAAATCAGTACAGTTTCTGTCCAGTGGATTACTTAACCTTTCCAACCTGGCAACCCATGTGCACACGCAGGGGAAAAATAAAGCAGATGAGCTGAACACACAACATTTTAAATGAGAATGCATCATCTCTGTTGTCTGAACCTATGAGAATTAAGCTGTGCCTTCAGTCAGTCGTCTCCAGTCTTCAGCGCCACGTGATCCTTCAGAAATCACTCTTAAGATGCTGATTGAGATTGCTGCTCAAGAAACGCTTCTGATTATTATCAATATGTTAAAAACAATTGTGCTGCCGAATATGTTTGTGAAATCTGAAGCATCTTATTTTTCAGGATTCACAGGTGAATAGAAAGTCTTGCATTTATTTGAAACTGAAATATAATGTAACATTATAAATGTCTTAACTGTCTATTTTGTTACTTACTGAAATAAACTAATAATAGATTAAGTGACTTTTAAAAAAACTCCGATCATCCATAACCGCATGTATGCACAAGCTAGTCACTACGGTGATTTTAAGGCTTGCAAGCCTTGCTGTAGTCGTAAATGCTTTGCAGTACAATATGAGCAGTATTTGTCATCACATGAGTTTGGCGAGTGCCGGTAGGAGGTTAAGGGCTCTCGGTTGAGTCTGAGGTTTCTAAGTGAAGATGTGTTGACTTGCATCTGTGAGATCATAAGACGCTCCTCGTGTGTCAGGACTCTCTGATGTCCCAGGGGCCTGCAGCGCATAAAGGCTTTTATCAGCAGATACACAACACAGAATACACCTCTGTCTGTGTGAAGTTTAAGGCGATGGCTTGATAATATCATCAGGTAGGCACTCATGTGAGCTGCAGCAGAGACTCTGAGGTTTGATGATCAAAATGAAAAGCTTTGAGCTGATAAATGTACAAGCTTCACATTTCTAGGGGTGATAATAAGATGTTCTGCTGCTGCTTATGAGTTTAACCCTTTAGTATTCTTAACGTAAGTGAACGAAAAGGAGTAAAAATGTATTTACATGCATATTTGACATCCATTGTTCATTTATTTAGAATTTCATGCAGAAGATGCATATATAAAATCGATTAAGTGCTGTTAGCACAGTCATTAGTTTTGTGGTCCATTGCACTGTGTTGCTGCAGGGCTTGGGTGACATCTAACAATAGAGGTGAGGACATGCTGTGTGTTTGGAGTCTGGAAGGAGGGGAAATCCTTTCAGCTGCCCTCGTACACACAGGCCTCGCCCATCGCTGGCGTGTTCGTCTGTGGCATATGAAAGGGTGAAAGAGGAATGAGTAAGCCGGGCAGACGTCCGCTCTGAGTCACTGGCTCTCTGATCAGATGTTCTGAAATTTTCCTGCAGCTGTCGGTCCTCGAGACTCCAGCCACGGCTGGGATTTCAAGCTTTATGTCTCTGCTAGCAGCAGAAAGAGTTAATTTATAGAAATGACCCCTGGTTCACGTCCCACTCAGACACCGCCGACTGCTGAGCTGACCTTATATTTGCACTTGACTCCGGAGGCCTGACCCTGCTGTTTGTGCCTGATAGTCTCATCCCATGTGAGCTAGGCTTGCGTGGCTGTCCAAAAATACTGGATAAGTGCCTGTAATCATGTTTGAAATTCATTCATTTATTTATACACACACACACACACACTGTGCAAGTAAATGTAGCCTTGTTTAGCTCAGGTAGACTCATTTCAAAACGTCAAAACAGGGTCTCAGCGTGAACATCTCTCTTTGTCTCCTCTAGAGATATATTGAGTATGAGGACTCTCAAGAGCAGGAAAAGAAGGATCTCCAGAGTCGTGTGCAGATGCTGGAGGCTCAGACCAGACAGATGGAGCTCAAGACCAAGAACTGTTCAGACCAGAGTAAGTTACCTGCGTTACCTCACCTCAGCTCTTCAGGGACAGATCCTGTTTAGTGTCCACTAATCAGTCAAAGAATTGTTTGCGTCATAAAGGTTCTTTGTATCTGTCCTTGTTTTGTTTTAATAACGTTTTAAAAAGAGTAATTATTTCTGAGTGCATATTCTTTCAGTGTAAATCTTACATCAGTTTTATTTTATTTGTGTAGTAAAAAAAATATTATTATGGATGGGTTAAATGCAGAGCACAAATTCCTAGTAAGGGTTACCATACTACCTGGCCACATGTCACGTCCTTTCCTTTCCTGATCTGTATTATATTGGTGCATATCCATGCAGTGTATTGTTGATGGTTATTTGACATTGTAAGTATTTATTGAAGATATAATTTTTTCATGGTCATGTAGTAAAAAAACAATGTGTAAAATAGTGTTGGGCGATATGCTCCATTTATTTATCGTCCTGTCATTAGCCCGTGAGATCGCTGATACATGATATCATCATGCTAATTTATTTATTTACTCAAGTTTCATTGCCAGAAAGGAAACCAATTCCAGTGTAAGGCTAAAACAGTCAGAAAAAGAAATACAATGTAACAAATGTCCGGAGTCCTAATATTAATTAGTGTTAGTTTTGGTTTTATGATTAAAATAATAGTCAAACAATTAATTCCTTGCAAAATATATAAATAAATAAATAAATAAATATAAAATATATATATATATATATATTTTTTTTTTACATAATATTTATTTGTGTACTATGTATATTTATGTATATATAAATCCACACACATACATGTATATATTTAAGAAAAATGTTGTTTATATATTAAACATATTTATATATAATAATAATGTTTTTTTTTTTGTATAAACTATTTATATACATGCAAATATTTCCAAAATATATAATGTACGTGTGTGTATTTTTATTTATATATATATATATACGCACTACGCATACATATATTATGTAAACAAAAACTTTAATTTTGGATGCAATTAGTTGTTGGACACCACTATAATACAGTTGTATCAAAATAGCATTAATGTATTGATAAGTACTCTGAAGTCATCTGGCAGCAGAATCGATGCAACTACTTATTAACTGTTTCTGTATCTAGATGTAAAGTTATTTTTAGCTGTCTTGCAGCGTGCGGTTCTCTAGATAATCTTCATAAATCAGCTCTGGATATGGTGTTCCGCAGGTGAACTCTTATCTGTGAAGCGAGACAAAGCTTTCATTCTCTGGAATACCTGATCACGCTCGCTCTGAGAATCACACGCCGTGTTGGGCTGTGAATGGGCTGAGCTGGATTACAGCTTAAGGGCAGCTGAACTCGCCCACATGATGGCTGGATGACCGTGTTTACTGCCAGCTCAGCTCCAGGTGGGCGGCACGTTACGTAAACACATCTAGTGAATGCCATCGGTTCCCTTGGTGTCCTGAATGAGGATTAAAAACGTGTTCCCTGTATTCATGACATGAAATAATTTAATCCATTGTGTTTAACCACAGATTGGGAAGTTCTTTCACAGTAGGGAAACAGAAAAGCGTTTACATTGTTACTATCCACTTGTTAAGCTGTCAGTGAGTCAGAGGAGTTTGATGTTTTGGAGAAGTGCACGATGAACGGCTGTCATCAACACACTTTCATCACTCGCTATGTTCCCAATAGCTCACTTCTTATATGCCTAATGTACAGCAAATCAACCATATGAAGACTTTTTATTTCCTAAACGGTAGTTTTGAGTTGTTGTTTTTTTTCACAGTCACATGAACAATAATTATGACCAATCTGCTTTTTTTTAATGCAAAAATAAATAAATAAATAAATAAATTAGCATTAATCAAGGCAGGAAACTGGAAAGAATGATCAAAAGTGTCAGTAAAGACATTTTATAATGTTACGAATGATTTCTGAAGTCTGTTTCGTTTTTTATTTTCTGTTCAAAGAATCTTAGTAAAAAACAAAATGCATCAGTTTCTGCAAAAATATTCAGCAGCACAGCTGTTTTTAGCATTGATCATAATAAAAGTCAGCATATTAGAATAATTTCTGAAGGGTCATGTGACACTGAAGACCGGAGGTAAAATGTAACTTTACATCACAAGAATTAATTACATTTGAAAGTATTTTCACACAGAAAACGGCTACTTCAAGTTGCATTAATATTTTTACAATATTACTGATTATACTGTGATTTTGATTGAATAAATGCAGCTTTGGTGAGCAGAAGAAACTTATTTTAAAAAGTTAAATCTGACCGAACCAATGCTTTTGAGGGATGGTGTGTGTCTGTGTGTGCGTGTGTGTGTGTAGGCAAGAAATTGACATAAACAAGTTTTTATCCTAAAACATTTATTACTATAAAATGACATGAACAAATTTATATCGAGTGTTGAATCTATTCACTGATACACATACAAACTCTTTCATCTTGCCTAATAAAGTTTACATCAGAGATAAGGATCCTGAACGAGTGAAAAAACTGCTTTTAGGCAGCTTTTAATCATCATGTTCACAAAGTGCCTTAATGCCAATGATGCACTTGAATATTTGATATCACTTCACCTCGTTATTTATACATTTATAAGCAGTGAAGGGAACCTGGTGTTTATTCTTGAGTAAGGAGGGATTGGGTTTGGCTCTGATTGAGGAGGATGATGATATGCCACTGGAACTTCTGCTTTCCTTCTGTCATCCTCCTTCCTTTAATCAGGTTACATGGGTTTTTTTCCCTCACAGTTTCTCACCACACGAGACATGCTCCTTATCTGACCTGCTCCGAGATGGCTTTTACAAAAGATTTTTCCATTCGTACAGAGGTTTTCTGTATGTAATGAATTTCTGTTGCTCTGCTGACCCCTTCTGGCTGTGTGTTGTTACTACAACCGTGTTCTCTTTTCCCAAGAGGCTGTTCAAATCCTTACCTTTCTCTCTGAAGCTGAATCGCAGTATTTAAACAAATAAAAATACAAATAGACATGCTGCAATGTCACTCTTCTGTTTTTAGTTGGAAGATTAGAAGAGCGTGAGGCCGAGCTGAAGAAAGAGTACAATGCTCTCCATCAGAGACACACAGAGGTAAGAGTTCCTTAGCAGTTCATTAATTGCATAAGCGATTTATTACAAAGCCAACAATGCAGTGCCATGTGTATAAAGCTAGATAAGGAGACAAGCAATGCAGAGCACAGGAGAAATGCAGAGAAGAGAAATAGGATTTATTGATTGATTTAATTGTTTTTCTACAAGTGCAAAGGTTGTGGACTGTTTAAATACTGGAAGCTGTGTCTTCTGCCTCTTGGCCCTGTTTACACATGCAGCTTTGTGGACAATGTTGAATACAGGCATTAAAAAGGGGTCTAAAACCTTTTTGAGCATTTTTCTTTTCAGTAGCAAACAGATATGATAGGAATACAATAAAGACACATGAACGAAATATGTTTTTGAATTTAACAATTAACTGTTTTAAAGCTCATAATTTTGTACTTATTGTGAGATTTTATATATATACTTACATGCACACACGCATATATATATATATATATACACGTATATATAAGTATATGTGTGCAGAAGCAAAGCTGTAAAAGATGCTTTTGCATGTAGTCTTGCTGCTGTCATCAGATAATGCTGTGTGTTTGGATTCACAGATGATCCACAGTTACATGGAGCACTTGGAACGTACCAAATACCAGCAGATGACGGGAGAGACCACAGACACATCGAGTCAGAGCAGAACTAGGTGAGGAGCTCGTTCACAAACACTAAACTGTATTTCATCCACCTAGTACAGTTTCTAAAACAGCTATCATTAATAGTTTTTGCTTTGCTATTTATGCCAGTTCTGTGTAACGCGGCTGGGATTTTGTACTTGAATAACCCTAGTGAATCTCCCACATGCATACACGCAAAATCAGTGAGCCTCTCCTAATGTAGGTCAGCCGTTTGTGTGTGTCTCGGCTGCGTGTGATGTGGAGGGATTGAGTGAGACAGAGAAGCGTCTGGCAGATGTTAATGAAGACAGAAGCAGTGTGAAAATTGAAGCATGGAAATGTATATTTCACAGAGGCGTCTCTAGCACGAAGTGACATGGTTTCTAAAGCGCTTTCAGTGATGGATGGCTCTAATCTGTTCATGCTTATTAATTAAAACGTTCCCTTGAATTGTGATCCTGTGAAGGCAGTTATAGTTTCTCTACGTCACTGAAAAATTGAAAAAGTGTGATATAAAGACAACGTGATAAAAATATTAAATGAAAGTTTGTTGCCAGTAAGATTTTTCTTAAGAAGACTTAAGAGAAATGTAATTAATTGTTGTGACCAAATAGGAAAATCAGCGTCATAAATCATATCATAAATTGGTCTAATAACATTTCTGATTATTATCAATGCTGAAAACAGTTGTGCTGACAAATATATTTGTGGAGACTGTGATGCATTGTATTTTTTCTGGGATTCCGAGCTGCATTTATTTGAGATGTCACGTTTGACCAATATAATACATCCTTGATGTGTATCTAAATACAAGCTGTTCTTTCGTGTTGTTTTAGTAACTCTCTCGTTTTAATGCGTTAAGCATTAAATGTGCCTTGTGTTGCGTTAGACATGAATCTCATGAATAATAATCGTAACCACGGTTAATGCATTGTGATACCTTTTAATGCATTGCTGAACTATGCATTTAAATCTTGGTTATGATTATATACGACAAGATGCAATGTATTATAGCAGTACACATTATGTAAGGGATAATAAACAGGCAGCCGGTAGTTATCGCAGAAATAAGCCCCGACAGTGTGATCAGGACCCGACGCGTTACTTTGGAGCGGTTATTATTCGAAAAGAACGAACCTGCAAATGTCTCAACTGACCAATCAGAATCAAGCATTCCAGAGAGCCGTGTAATAAGTATAATTATAATGCATTATACCCTTTACACACTTTGTACAGAAAGTGTTACCGTTTTTTAATTTATTTAATAATTTATTGTAAATTACGGCATATAATAATCACAGCAAATCTCATGATTTTTAGATATTAGAAAGCAGAACGAATTCTGTAAATATTGTGGGCCTCCAGACCGGACCATAGTTCGGAAACCCCTGTCCTAGACTCTACCATGTGACAAATTTTATGAGAATTACGTGTTGCTTGTGAAGGACAAGACTGTTGGTTTGTAGATGGGTTCATTCTGAGAGTCCATCTGCTAGGGTAACTATGCCTTTTTATTTCACAGTTTTTCAGAATTGCTCGTTTCTATTAGTGTTGTTTTTGGCGGCCTGTTTTAATTTTAGTTTTTAGTTTAGTCTTTGTGTGAAGCTGTCATTTTAGTTTTTATTAGTTTTAGTCACGTTCATACTCTTTTTAGTCTAGTCAAGTTTTAGTTAGTCTCGCATAGCCGCTTTCTTTGGCAAGGCCCGCCCACAAGACCGTTTGACTGACATGTCAAACAACCAATCACAGTTCGTTTCGTTCAGTGTCATGTTTCGGGGCGTGGAAATGTCCCCACAACAACAGAACGGCGTGCAACAAGTCAGTCAGCAGAGACAATCCCGATGAGACGCTCGCGGTAAACATCTGTCTGAAGCATATCTCTCCACTTTTTTAACACCCACGATCAATTCTGGAGAACCAAACACAATAATGAATCGGCCAGCAGCTGTTGTTTCATGTTTGCCAGCAAACGCGGATGATATCCCCTTCTCAGTTAGGTACTTCACTTGATCTCCCATAATAGATAGGAGG
>JAUMHG010000054.1:963190-981648 GCA_032359395.1 Enteromius anoplus | reverse complement strand
TGAAGTGTTTCCAGAAAAGTGTACCGTATGCATCAGACGTTCAGCCAACGCTCCGTGGGCGTGACGTCTGAGACTAAGTTTTAGTCTACTAAAAGTCTTAGTCTTATTTTAGTTAGAATCATCCATGCCTATTTTCATCTAGTTTTAGAAGACGAAAACCGCTGACATTTAGTCCATGAAAAGTGTATTTCAGTCTCTTTTTAGTAATGCAATTCGTTTAAACCCAATCAGTGTAGTATAAGTACCTAGTAGTATAGACCAGTGGTTCAGAACTAGTTCTCATGACCCCGAGTTCCTATGGTCATCTAGCCACGACCCACTATATATCATTTATTTAATAAGTAAAAAGTGTTAAGCCTGTGAAGCATGTGACTAATACTGATCGCAGTCCCAAACTAGTTTTTGTTAATAATATGAAAAAGTTGGTATGAGCCACCACAGTCTCTTAAACATTTACAAAATGACACAAAGTGAAAATGACATGGTTATAAACAACCGTTACAATGCATGCAACTGTTTCTAAATAAAATGAGGATCATACCCTCATGCAATCCTTCTCAGGTGACACACGCAGTACCAGTTAATTATTTACCTGCTGTTAATTGCTGTATTCTCATTTTAAGTGTTGCATGCTCGTATAGTTTTTTAAACTTGTGAAATGCAGCCTGCAAAGTAATAATAACGTTATAATATTTTGTTTCGTCTTATTTTGGTAAACGAAAATGAAGAGATATTTTGGCGTATTTAGTTTTTTTGTGAACTACTTTTAGTCTCGTTTTTATTCGGGAACCGTTTCGCATTTTACCTTTAATTATAGTCATCATCACATGACCAGCATTTACGTTGCGTCTTGTCTCATTTCCGTCATGAAGGTTCGTTGACGATGACTTTTAGTCATGATTTTCGTTAACGAAAGCAACACTAGTTTCTATCACGCAATTCTGGAAAAATGTCAGAAACGTGAGATAAGAAAGGTCAATGACATGCTTTTGTTTATAACTTGCTAAAATCGCATGTTTATATCTCACAATTCATACTTTATTTCTCTCAATTGTGACTTTATATCTCACAATTATAATTATATTTTTCGTGATTGCAAGTTTATATCTGTCAATTCTCGCAGTTCTGACTTATGATTATGGTCAGCACGGGCCCCTGGGCAAAGTTCCGGCAATGTTGATGCAGCGTCCTAAGGCAAACCTTCTGAGAACGTTCACGCAACGTTGGCACTGCTTCCTGAGCATTACCTTCTGACAACGTTCGCACAACGTTTCGGCTCCCCCGAGCAAAGCATTCTGATTTGATTTCTCACAATTCTGACGCAAACCGCTAGTTTATAACCCAATCCTTGCTTTGTAACATGCTGTTGTAAATCGCAGGTTTAGATCTCGCATTTCTGAGACAGAGATAATTTTTAAAGAAAATGTATTCTTACTATTATTTTCCTTTTTTTTTTTTTAGACAGTGGCAAAATAATGAGTTTTATACTCTGTGGTTTTAAACCTTGCTGTATTTAATATGAGTTGCACTTATATTGTACTTATACCTTGCATAAACACAATACATGATTCACCTGACGCTTGTTAGCAGGTGGATTGGGCTTTTGTGCTCTCTAGAGACGAGCTGAAGTGTGTGTGTGTTTGTTTGTTGTTCTCTCTGATCTGCATATACGCATTTATTCACACAGCCAATCAGCTCTTGGATGGACAGCATATAGAATCCGTCCATAAGAGCTGTTCATTAGGCAACAGAGGAGTGCGTGAGCAGCACACAAGGAAAGACAGCTGCTGCAAAGCTGCTCGTGTGTGTGTATGCGTTCGCTGCTCTTCGGAGTGGATGATGTCAGAGCAGTGAGAGGCTGCTGAGCCGCTCTCTCACACACTGATCCTCGCGCTGCTGTGCCGGTGTTGATGGGATTGTTTTTGCTTTTCGGGGGGCGGCGGGCGGCTCATAGCGCGTGGCGGCAGCCATGAGTCCGGGATGCATGCTGCTGTTTGTCTTTGGCTTCGTGGGGGGAGCGGTGGTCATCAACTCTGCCGTTCTGGTCTCTCTCTCCGTTCTGCTGCTGGTGCATTATTCTGTCTCTAACGGCCTGCCCGCCATAACACACTCCCTGCCCCGCATCAGCAGGTACGCAGCTACGCAGTGTGTGTGTGTGTGTGTGTGTCATAGCCTAGTCATAGCCCCACCGGCTTTAAGTTAAGCTTCTATTTGCATTTGTGTTAGTCTGTGTTTGTATGTTACTGCATTGCTGGTTCATGATGTGTTAGAGACTAGTTGAGAGAATGTAGTAAACCGGAGCGGATCAAGTGTTGAGTGCTCTGTCAGAGAAATGCGTATCGTTGTATCAGGCACATTGTTTATTCCGCGGGGCTTCACTTTGTTCTGTGCTTCCTTCGTGCACTAGAGTTGCTTTCAGCACAGCTGCAATTGAACACCTGATATTGTTTGCCGCTTTGAAGAGCTTTCTTCTGTTGATTGTTCGGAGATGTTGAGCAGGTTTCGTGTTTGTAGTGTCATGTTCGGGTGATTGGAATTATAAAAGGTGCACATGCTTACCTGAACTTTTAATATTTCAAATAAAGCCTAAATAATTGTGTAAAATAAGGCCTACACTAGTAAAACCGTCAGATGCATATATAATATATATATTTAAATGTATGTTGATCAAAAATGACAAAAACACATTTAAAGTAATTTAAAATGTTATAAGAGATTTCCGTTTAAAACACATGCTGTTGTTTTGAAAATTCTGTAAAGAAAAATCAGAATAAAGAATATCCATCACAGTTGGTTTCAACATTGACAATAATCATAAATGTTTCTTGAGCAGCAATTCAGCA
The DNA here is from genome assembly GCA_032359395.1 of Enteromius anoplus. Classification (NCBI taxonomy): domain Eukaryota; kingdom Metazoa; phylum Chordata; class Actinopteri; order Cypriniformes; family Cyprinidae; genus Enteromius; species Enteromius anoplus. The sequence continues at coordinate 978,805 of JAUMHG010000054.1, read as the reverse complement.
CATTATAATTATTTCTGAAGGATCATGTGACGTTTTGATGCTGAAATATTACAACATATTCATAGAAAACAGCTGTTTTAAATGATAATAATATTTCACAGCATCACTGTATTTATGGTCAAATAAATTCAGTCTTAGCAGAAGAGACTGTGTTTTATAGTGTATTTTAGCATCAATAAAATTACTTAGAAGGAAAAATGTGCTTAATAGTCACAAAAGTTTAAATAAGTTTCCAACATAGGCTTTTTTTTATTATTTATGCTAATATTTATTGTACTATTAATGGGTGATAAAGTCTAAAAAATATAATTTGGGTAATAAAAAATTTACAAAAATTTGATTTAATATTCAACAAATACCCATTCCTGATTGTGATGTGCTAACATAACTTGTGGGTGATGTTTATGGATTAAATCTGAATAATGAAAGTGATTTTTATTTATTTTTTTATTTTTTTAAGCTTGTATCTTGCATTTAACTACCTCTAACTGATCCTGACTCCAGAGAGCAGCTTGCTTTGGTTCATCGCAAGAAATGAAATGCTTGCTTTTAAATGTTATCTTCTAGCTTCTAAAACCATCAGAGATCAATCTTTTACATCTAGCATTGTATGAGTAGTTGTAGATAACGGGACTTGGCTTGCTGTCCCAGTGCAAACATCATATTAGTGGCTTTTGCCCAGTTTCTTCCACTTCTGGTTCTGCTTTTATAAATGATCTGAAACAGTAACTGCCTGTGCTGTAATAGCTCTTCGTGAATTGAACTTTGGACCTGAAGTTCCACAACTCGACCTTTTATTGCCATGACATATGTGTCTGCTTCTTCCTGAGAGCAAAACCTTGCGTAATCAAACACGTCAGAGTATTGATGTGCGTTTATAGAGCTCTCTCTGATGTACGAAGCTTTGATTTACTACCTTTTTTATTTTTACACACATCAATGGGGTGTACTTTTGGGACACTTGTTCCTAGATACGGATACAAGATGCCAGATTAGTGGCGTTACCGTAGATGTTTTTGTGGTAGTAGTTGAATTCAGACTTCCCCATTTGGTTCTTGTTTGCAACCTGCACTTTACTTTTTTCTTACTGTACTTATCCAGCTGAATAGAGTGAACCCTGCTCATGTGAGCAGATCCGCGCTGAATGTGCAGTCAGCAGGTTCAGGCTCTGAATGCAGCTCTATGGAAACCCGCAAACGGAAGACAGACAGTCAGAGAAGACAAAAGAAAAGTCCCATCAGTCAAACTCTCCTAGAGGAGCTCTGGTTTTTGTGCTGTTTGCTAAGGCACATCCTTCACACGCTTAAAACTAAAAACATGCACTATTCTCATGAGACATGCATAATGATCAGAAAAGCATTAAGACCTTCATGTGGACTTGTTGGCAACCCCCTAGTCACTGATCCAAAGGCCTTCGAAACCACTTTAAACACCTTATCAAATATTGAGAAAGCTGTCAGTCCGGACAAGTTTCTGGTGTTTTTCCTCCAGAAATAAATGTAAAAATGCAGTGAAACTAAAGCATAATAGTTTTATTTCCACCCTAAACCTGATCATATCTGGGTTCATCTAAATACTGGACATAATGTTATTTATGTTTACTGTTTAGTTCATATTTAGTGTTTTCTGTTGTTCTTACACCCAAAACAAATCCAAAGCGCCTAATAGATACCCACAGTAAATGCATCATAGACTTGCATTGAGATGTGAAAGCATTAAAATGATCAAAAAAAAATGATCAGTCCAGTTGTAGTGGTTCAATCATAATGGTAGGGAGTCTTTAGTCAGAAAGCACACATTTCCTTCATAATCCTTGTTTTGGTAGCGGTATAGGGTAATTGCTGAGAAAAAATGCTTGGTTGATATCTAATAATATTTAGACATTATGAATCCATAAGGTATTCGTATGTTTTGTGTGTTTGTCAGGAAGGAGCGTCCAGTCTCTCTGGGTATTTTTTCATTGCCGGGAAGTGATGTGATGACCCCCGGTCTGCACAGGGAGGCTGTGGAGACCCCAGGAACGGACACATGGAGATATAACAATCTCAGCCACCCGCGCTCCAACACCAGCCTTAAGGTGAGAAACACGCCAGTTTGCGGATTATTTATCTATGTTACATCCCTAGTTTGCGAGCATATGCTAAACATGTTTTATTAACATATATAAAAAGCCTTAAAATCTTCCTGGAGAGTAGGGCTGGGTTGACACTTGAATTCACCAGATTAACCAATATTGATTCTTACTTTGAGTCTATGCTCTTTTCTGTTGATGCATGAGTGAACCGTAACAATATATTATTTACAGTACACATGCCATCCAAAAATTGTGGCGTTGTCTCTTTAAAACTGCATGTTTGACCACTACTTGAGTTATGCGGATTCGAATTTGTGTTTATTGTAAACACACAATGCTCTTGACTGAAAAGCCCAATGTATATTCAAATATATGGACATCACATCAAATCAAGAGTTTGTGAATGGCATTAAATTTTAAAATGTGTGCCGATTCCCAGAACCGCTAGTGAATCATCAGGTTGTGTCGTCATCAGGGCTATTCTATCGACAACAGAGCTCAGAGCAGGCTGTTATCTGCTTCCCAGAAAGTAAACATGAGTTTGTGGGAACAAAAGCGATGACAACACTGTTAGTTTTTATCGAGAGAGTTTCCCCTCTGAATGAATCGGAGCAGAACGTATGTTAAAGACGCCTGAGCGGCACTGCCAGCGGGAAGGAAGCTCATTCTGAGGGCCTGCTGTGCCCTGCATGCTTAAACTGAGCCCTAACAGTGCCAAGAGCCAGACAAACAGGCCAGGGCTGATCCTGGGTCAGTTCTCAGCGTTACAAAACATCCTCTTTTTTTTCCTGCTCTGGAACCTTCCATCTCCCATAGAGATACATGCACTAGGCCCCTTCATACATATTCATGTTATTGAAGTAATCCTTTGCCGTCAACCTCTTCCTGCCGTGTTAATGTCCCCAGCTTCTCAAACCTCAACACAAACAAACCACTCAACTCATGTGTAGTTCTCACCGAGACGATTTTGAGAAACCGATGTAGAAGTTACAGAATCTGCCATTGGGAAAGCCCATCTTGAGTGATCTGAATCCTTTCCTCTCCCCTGATTCACATTGATTTTGTCTGCCGCGATGGCAATGTCAGGCTCTCTCGTCCTAGAGTAGACTGACCTTGAAGCTCGACTCAGTGTTGAGCCTGATGCAGGTGCTTTTGAAGGATGGCGGTCATATTTCAGCTCTCGGAAGCAGAAGAGTGCTTACACTGCTGGAGTCCGATGACGTGTGATGAGCATTTCTGCCCTCAGAAATCCTTGTTTACTTCTGTAACCGCTCAAGATTTCATTCTTTTACACTTCATACATCTTTTACAGTTCCATATCTCACTCTTTTTCATATACCACATACCTTGCTTATGTATTTTCCACTTCATTATAGTTTTAGATTCTTCACTGCTTCTAAGTATTGTTGCACTTTATTATTACAATTAATAAGACTTATTAGCAAACAATCAATGCTGTTTTATGCACATTGAATGAAGATTCAGAGTAAGAGTTCTTGCGAACATATCTTTTATTTTAAAGGGTTTATCCGGTGCTTCATGCACTTTTTTTAAGCTGTTTGGACTGAAATGTGTGTTGGGAGTGTGTGTACACAACCACCCTACAATGATAAAGATACACCAGTACTTTTCTTTTCATTTAATAAAAATAAGTTGCCCCTTCTGAAATCAAGCCATTCTCAAATGCATGTCAGTGTGAGAGGCCACTCCCACAATAGTTGATTGACAGCAGCGGGTCACACAAACTGAACTGGTGTCAGCCCCGGCCCGAGTGAGCCGTCATCAGACCGAGACGCAGAGACAAGCAAGACTCCTAAGAGATTGAGCTGTTTTGTTGTTGAATGTATTAATGAACGGAGCTGTAGTCATTTACCCCCGACATCTGAGTGACTGAAGACGCAGAGGATTATGTTTGGTTCTGAAGGGAAGGGCGTTTGTGTTAGCGCAAATCATTCATAATCCAGCCTCTCCTACAGAAGCAGTGAGTATAATGTATTTTAATGAATCTTTGCAAATCGTCCTAATAATGTGTGTTTTTCGACTTCTGAAAGTCACCGTAGGTGTACATCAAGCTCTGTTATTTTAAAAGATCAGTGAATATTTGATTTTCCCATAAGACCCCATCGAGTCATCCGATTTTCAGAAGCACAAAGGCTCCATCAGACTCCTGCTGTGGACTGATACAGACTGGCCTTTGTGCGATCCGTGACTCTGCATTTCTCTCCATATCCTCCCCCAGAATCTCAGAGCTGCTGCTTCTGAGGGAGACGAGAAACTAGGCCATGACTTGCTGTCAGCCTCCCCTCAGGTTAAACGGCTCTGACCTGCCACATTGAGAAAAAGTGGGCACATGCTGCCATGGAAACCCGAGAGAGCATGGGAGCATCTTGCAGCCTGGGTTTTATGTGTGCGCACTTGTGCTTTTGTTGGCTTGTGCGCATACGTCAGGGGGAAGAAAGAGCGCTTTGAAGTTTGTGCTTTCCAAACAGGAGTGTAAAACCTATTATCGGTTCCTGCCGCTCCCTGTGGATTAGTTGTACTTCTATAACCGATTGATTTTAATGAGAAGTCACCAGGTGTAGTGCTGTTCGAAAAGTCACATTAATAAAACATCTCATTATCTGTAGAGCTGAAGGGCAGCTGCCTCAGAGTCTTTCCTCTTGTAACCTTCACGTTTTCACTCATGCGTCTTCTGATGTTCTTGGTCAATATAGAAATACATTCAGAGCATGTGAGCGTTCAGGCTCATTTGAAAAAGTTTCCAGATTATTGATTAATGAAGACTCATTTTTGCATAGTTTCTTGCGCAATACTGTGTTGTGAGCTGAAGACACTTGTAAACTAATACATTTAGATTTTTCATCTCATAACCGGCTTCATATGTTTGTGTTTTCTGACCCAGTAAACTTGCTCGATAGCGCACCCGGTACAACATTGCGCTTGTGAAGTCTGTTAAACACAAATCATGAAAAAAGACAGGAACAAGATTAAATGATATGGTTGTGTGTTTTTATCTAACATATTATCAGGTTAGAGTTCAAAATGTGATGCAGTATTAACCTTTTAGTGCTTTTCATGTCCGAACCTTGTATAACAACCAGCATATTTACATTCGTCTGTTTGGGATGAAACAAAATGCATTGACTTTTTCACAGAGTACCTGGAAATGCATCACATTATTGAAATTAAAAATGAAATGCTGTAATGTCATGTTAATTTTAAAGCTTTAGTTCAATCAGGCTCCTTTAAGAAATAAAATCCACCATAAAAATACACAAAGCCATGCTTTTTGATTGCTCATGGGAGACCGATTATGTGTAATCCTGTCCTGCCGTTCATTTTACTCTAGTGACAGCTTAATCCGGATTTAACAAGCAGGCTCCTGATGCTTTTTGGAGAAGGGCTGGCCCGATTTTCTTTTTATATAATGCAACTCCCATCATCCACCTGGCTGAGTGCATGACAACCCGAAACGAGGGGCGGTGTCATCCTACCCATGTGTTGCTTACTGTATGTTTCTCTCCGGGCAGCTGGAGGAGGATGAATCCCTCAGGAGAGGGGAGGGTAAGAGTTCACAGGAGAATTTGGAAGCCCAGTGGAGCGACTCCAGTAAGGTAGTCCCGTCTGCTAGTCCTGCCATAACCTCAGTGGCAGCCGCAGTGCAGCATAGTGTGTAGTGTGCTCTGTTTGACTCGTCTCCACACCCCTTACTGTTTTTGTATCGATAGTGAAAACTGCTGCCTGCAACCACATTACATTTAAACATATAGGTCAACTCATGGGAGTGAGTACCAAATATAGCTTGCGTGTAATCCGCATCGCTGGTGATGTTTGAGTTAAGCTGTAGTTTTGGTTGCAGTCAGCATCTGTGTGTTTGTTGTTGCTTGCAGTTTCACTTGCAATCTTCAGTGTGGTCAAAATAATATTCCCGGTTATTTTCAACTTCTAACTTCTCAAAATAGCAACGTCACGGTGCTTTTATATCCCTTATGAATCTTGAAAATATATATTTATTTAAAGCTTCAGTCTCTATTCATTGTATTGGAAAAAAGGCCAGTAACGTCTTGCGAATAATAACCTGGAATATTTATTTATGTTTATATAATATTTATAATGCCACTAAATCATGTGTGTTCCCCGCTCAAATCTGTATTTTGTGTCATGATTTATAGAGACTAATAAATATGATTTTTATTTTTATTTTTCTCTGATCATTAGTTTTTAGCTTTTAATGTTTTTGAAGAACGTCTCTTCTGCTCACCAAGGCTGCATTTATTTCATCAAAAATACAGTAAAACAGTAAAGTGTTATTACAACCTGAATATTATTGCAATTTAGCTTTTTCTATAACTATGTTGTAAAATGTAATTTAATGCTATAATCAAAGCTGAGTTTTCAGCATCGTTACTCCAGTCTTCAGTGCCACGTGATCCTTCAGAAATCATTCTAATATACTGATTTGCTGCTTAACAAACATTTAATTATTATCACTTTTGTCTGTATTTTTGTGGAAAGGTCACATTTGAACTTTGAACAGAAAAGAACCGCATCATTTTGAATCAGTTTTACATTATGCATGTCTTTACTGAACAATTTATTGCATCCTTGATGAATAAAACTTTTAATTTCCTAAATAATAAAATTAATAATAAGTATTAGCCCAAACTTCTGATATGCAAGTGAAGATTGTTTATCTCTGCTATATAGTATGATCAGGGTTAATTTAATTACATACAGCCTTTCTTTGTAAAGAATCTGCGTTTAGCATGCGGTCTGTCCTCATGGCAGGACAAGAGCATGGTGTGCAGAGCATGAGCTGATGATATTGTGTTAGTCTTCATGATTTATGTGAACCGTACCCAGTCTCATTTAGCACATCTGTGCGATTGGTGGCAGTTTATTCATAAATACTTGATCTATGACTATGATAATGCTTCTTGGGTTTGTTTTCAGGATGAACTTTCTGATGCTGGTGGGGGAGAGTCCAAATCCGGCACGCCCATGTCTGCAGCGACGTCAGATGTAGCGATGGCGTCGGTCGACACGCCACGGACGGAGGAGGCCGAGGGTTTGAACAGGAACCTGGACTCCAGCAAGGCTAAACCAGACAGCAGGAAGAACATCGGTGTACAGGACGCTGTGGCATCAGAGACCCCATCTTCAGGTGACTCCTAACGTCACAATAGATAATCAAAATGCAATTCGTCTCCCTCCCATTAAAGGTGCACCAAGCGATTTTTGCCTAACAATGTTGAGCTCTGAAAGCACCAAAATAAAAACACTTTTATATATATATATATATATATATATATATATTTCATATAAGCCTTGAAATTTAGTTTCATCAAATAAAAAAGCAAAACAATCTGACATGCATGATTAATTTTAATAATTGTGCATGTCTTTAAAAACGGTTTGCATAGGATTTCATCATCATAAGTGCCACTGGAAATATTTTAGTGCCATTGTGAGGCAGCAAAACTTGGAAACACTTGATTTTTATTTGGTATTACCACCCTTTATTCCAGTTTTCTCTATGTATGGTACCATGACTTACTTAAGTTGGTGTCAGCTCCCATATTCACACAAAAGCCTCTATTGTGAAAATGAAATGATGTAGTATATAGAGGAATTTGAACAGATTAACTGATACGTTCTTGTGCTCAGGAGCCGATCGAAGTGAGAAAGCAGAGCAATCAGAGGTCCTGGCGATCATCGAGTCCACACCAGAGCTGGACATGGATCTGAGTGGATGCAAAAGCTCCAGGTACGTCCTGATTCTCACCGAACTAGCAGCTCATATATTCTGTTCTCTGACGATCTTCATTCCATACACACTTTCAGCAACCATCTAGACAGTGCTTTCTCTGTCTTATGTCCGTTCTTCATCTTGGTTTGTCTCTAGCACTCCCACCAAAGGCATCGAGAACATGGCCTTTGACCGTAACACTGACTCGCTCTTTGAGGAGCTCTCATCAGCAGGAACCGATCTCATTGGAGACGTGGATGAAGGCGCTGATCTGTTGGGTGAGTGCTCAGTCGAGCAGAGCTCAGATGAGCGTGCTTTCTGCCTGAACCTGAGATTAACCTGTAGTTCAACCAACAAACGAACATTTACTCATCATGTCACTTTTTTTTTCTTTTGGCAAATATCTTGACCAGCCATTAATATAATGAAAGTGAATGAGAGGCTTTTGTGATTAATAAAAGTAACTTGTCCGCTGAAGCCATACAGTAGCTTTTTTTTTTTTCTGTTTCCTTGCATCTTCACGAGATTGACGTCTGATTTTATGAATGTTCTCCTGAACAACTTGTATATAGTTCTTCCATTTCACAGAGCCGCTCTGAATGATTCATTTAAGAATCAATCTGATCGACGTCTCAAGATCCGTGGATTTATCAGTGAAGAGATATCATGTGACTTCAGAAATACCGTTTTGGTGCGTTTGTTGACTGACGTTTGAAAGCACATGATTCAAAGCGGGTTATTAACTAAATAAAATTAAAACACTTTAAATGATTAAATATAAAAATTTTGCTCATTTAGGTTAATTTGATATATCGCTAAATAGTCAATAAAATGACAAAAAACAATAAAACCTGCAAAAAATTTAATGTAAAGCAACATATTACTCAAAAATAAACGACATATAGGTTTGTAAAAAAATATAATAATGACAGAAACACACACACAAAAAAATATAACTATTAAAAATAATAATAATAATAATAATAATAATGTATAGTATCTCAATGATCAGACTGATTTCTACTTTTGAGTTCTGTGGAAGTGTGTGACTGTTGCTGTATCTTTTTCCCTCTTGTCTTTCTCCTCTAATAGTGGAGACATCTGTCATCAGTTGGTTTTATTCATCATCTTATTTAAACCCATCATTCCTCACTGACATTCACAGCTCATCTAATCATGTTGTTTTTTCTCCATGTTTGTGGCGCTTCACTTGTGGCTTTTCTTTCCCCCAGACGAGTTCTCTGGTGTGTATGTTTACACTCCTCTTTACTTTGTCCTCTCGTTTTTTCATACATTGCATCCTCACCAGGTGCGACACGACTTATCTGAACACATTAAAGCAAAAATGTTCACAAAAAACACATTCATTGCTGTGTTTTTTTTTTGTATTGCATCTGGTTAAGATACAGTGTTAAAAGAGTTTTTATTTTGTAGATCTTTGCCAGTTTAGAGTCGCTCTTATTTATTTTGCTCAATGACTGACCCTTTCCTTGTTTTCTGGTTTGCATGCCAATTTTAGACCTTAATTTCTTTGGTAAGCATGATTTCTTGATCTCTTTCTATTCTCCAGAAGAGTGTTCTCTGTCTCATTAATAATTAAATCAGCGTTCCCGAGGTTTTTAGAGATCTGTGCATGAGTATTTAGTTTTATTTATTTTTTGTCACATCAAATCTGCTTTGTATTTCTGTCATGTAGGCATGGGTCGTGAAGTCGAACACCTGATCCATGAGAACACACAGCTACTAGAGACAAAGTAAGTCATGATGTGGCATTTGGGAAACACCGAACGGTTTACATTTAGTCCAGATTGACTCCACATGCAGTGATTGTACTGCCATCTGCTGTTTTAAAGGAGTTACAGCAATGCTTGAGAGAAAATCACATCAATCAGACTGTAGAAGTAGAAATGATGAATAAGGAGAAATAAATGCGTCATTCATGATGAGAAAATCTTGTTTTATTGGATTCAAATGGCATTTATTACAGCAGAAGGCCAGTATGAAATCAGTATTAAGAACACAATTCTTGCTGTGTTTGCTGCAGGAACGCTCTGAATGTGGTGAAGAACGATCTGATTGCTCGGGTGGATGAACTGGTGTGTGAGAAAGATGTTATTCAGGGAGAGCTGGAGGTCCTGAGACAGTCCAAAGACAAACTGGAGGAGAAGAACAGAGAGCTGGAGGAGGAGCTGAAAAAGTGTGTCATTAGAGACATATATCAGCAATCCAGACTAACACGTGCTTTTTTTAATTTTGTTTGTTTTGAGTGAAACTTTTGTGGGTTTTTTTGTCCAAACAGAGCCCGAGCAGAGCTGGAGGAAGCCAAAGTGAAGACGAAAGAGGATGATGATGTAAGACTGAGCTTAGATGCGGTGTGGATTAGGATTGCGGAGCGTTTCACTCCTTACTGTTCCTTTTAGATTTCAGTTCAGGAAGTAATAATCATTTTAATAATTATAATTGTTTTAAAATATTAGTATTACAATGCAACCTCATGGCAAAATAGCAAAAAACATTTGATAAATAATTATATAATTTTATTCTAAAACATTATTATGTTAATGTTTACTATAGCAAAATTACAGTGTGCATTCCTCAAACTTTTAAACAAATCACTTAAAACTGCTGTCTGAGATTTAATAATATTTTTTCTTAGAACATACATTGCTATTTTAAAACAAATGCATTGTGAAATATTTATTTTATAATAATTAAACAAGTTTTTAATGTAGCAAAATAACATTATGCCTGACTTAAATCCTTCTTTAACAGGAATTAAACCCTCAAACGATTAATTTAAACTGCTGTCTGAGATTTAATAATAATAAAAATAATAATTAAAAACAGAAAAAATACTGCCATTTTAATACAACTGCATTGTTAAAAAAAAAAAAATTATATATATATATTATAATTTGTATAGTAGCAAGATTGCACTACTTAATTTCTTCTCTTGCAAGAATTAAACCTTTTAGTATTTTCTTATCAACTGGAACTGTTAACTTCTGTCTGAAAAAAAGTTTCTAAGACCGAAATATAGAACTATTCTAATGAAGCTGCACTATAAAATATATATTTCAGAAGTACATTTTGCGTTACATATCAGTGAGATGCTGCAAAACATAAATGCATCTCTGTGAGTGAATCAATGTATAAACAGTAATTTAGACGAAACTATTTCAATCGCTCAGTGTTACTGTGCTGAACAATAAGAGGTCTTTTTCAAGCAGAGTGACGTGCCGACGGCTCAGAGGAAGCGCTTCACGCGGGTGGAGATGGCCCGGGTCCTGATGGAGAGAAACCAGTATAAAGAGAGACTGATGGAGCTGCAGGAGGCCGTCAGGTGGACAGAGATGATACGGTCAGTCCCTGTCTGAGTGCTCAAACCGTCACCGCTCTTCCCTGCATCCACTCAAGAGTGTGTTTTATTCAATGCAGAGCATCAAAAGAGAATCCGGCCTTGACTGAGAAGAAAAAGTCCACTATCTGGCAGTTGTAAGCAGCTCTTTTTCTTACTCCTCAAAGTTTGTGTTATATTAGTTTCGTGTGGTTTGGCGTTCAAACTTTGTTTTCCCCCTCTCATTTTATGTCCCTCTTTTATTTGTTTTCCTTCTAGGATGTAGGTAAATCTTAGAAATCCTAGTAAATCTTGCACTTGGTTTGATCCTTGAATCCAAAAATGTGTTCTTGGACTTGGGAATGGTGTTTCTTTAAAGCTTTAACTGCGATATAACAAAAGCATAACAGGAATTTACAGCCAGACCGTTACATTACATTAAACTTGACTAATGCTCAAGCGTTTATTACACTTGTTTTTAAAGGACTTGGCATGGCGGTGTCTGTAAGCGGCCTGCGGGGGGCTTGTTTTTGTTGGTTTGAAATGCCATTCCCGGGTCATGCTGGTCTAGCTGGGGTTTTGGGGGCATTTAAGGTTTTGCATCTATTTTAAACCCATTCATTCTCCTCTTGTGTGCTCCTTTGTTTTCTGTAACCCCGCTCGTGTTGTCCTGTGTGTTTGCAGAAGGTGTGTTGGGTCAGGGGACAGATCAGATCAGACGTTTGTTTAGGTCTTTGAATGTTTGCGGAAGGATTTGCATGGTGTGGTGCAATAATAGAAGAGCTTTCAGGTCATGTTTAGTTAAAGCCTTTAGGATTAAGATGATTTAATTACATAATAAAATACCAAAATATTAGATTAGTTTTTATTTATATAATTTTAATAGTTTTTAATTTTATTATTATTATTATTTTTTATAAAATTTGTTTTCAGTAAAAAAAAAAGTAAAAAAATTAATAAAAAAGAAATATAGCTTTTCTATATTTTCTTAAACAACAGTACACTACTATTCAAAAGTTTGGCCTTTTTTTTAAAGATTTTTATATTTTATATATATATATTATTATATATATCTTCGGCTCACCGAGGCTGCATTTATTTGATCAAAAGTACAAATGTGAAACATTATTACTTTTTTTTTTGTGAACATTTATTGAACCGTAATTTATTTTTAGCATCATTACTAATAAATAAATAATTTTTATTTTTAAATTATTTTACTTTTTTTTTTGATTTGCTGCTCAAGAAACTTTTTAAATTAATATTAATGTAAAGATTTTTGTTGAAACTGAGACATTTTATTTTTCAAGATCCTTTAAAACAACAGCGTTTATTTGAAATGGATTCCTTTGCAGCATTATAAATGTCTTTACTGTCACTTTTGATCACTTTAATGTATCACTGATGAATAAAAGCAAGCATCGCAGACTTTTGAGCAGCGGTGTACTGAATGGTGTCACACAGAGAGAGGAAGGTTTATCTTCAGTGATGTTCTGCATGTTGTGGTCATGGTTACATATAAGACAGTCGGGTCAGCGGTTAGTCGCAGGACTGTGTGAAGGGCTTGGCACATGTTTGGGATGTGACCCTACAACCCCATAACGGTTAACCTTTGACCTCTAACTGCTGCTGCGCTTGTGTCCGCATATGAGTCTCTGTGTCTGTGTCTCTCTCCGCACGTCCCTCAGTTTCAGCAGGCTCTTCAGCTCTTCATCCAGCACCACAGCGAAAAAACCCGATGCGCCGGTTAACATGAAGTACAACGCTCCCACCTCACACGTCGTCCCTTCGGTGAAGAAGAGGAGCAGCACACTCTCTCAGCTGCCTAGTGACAAATCCAAAGCCTTCGACTTCCTCAATGAGGAGTGAGTGACTTCCTGTCTGACCTCTCATTCAGATGATCTTACACTGTGTGATTCTTCTGCGTTTGTTCAGATTTCTGTATTTTCTAGCTTGATGTTTGACCCACGTGAGTTACAAAAAAGAGGAGAAAAACCTCCTCCTTCTTTCCGCTAATCAAATCCTTGTTGTCTGTTAACTTTCTGTGTGTTTGTCCGTGTCCTGCAGAGCTGAGGTAGAGAGCGTAGTGTCCCGTAGAGAGCAGAAGAGAGCTCAGTACAGGCAGGTGAAGGCCCACGTGGAGAAAGAGGACGGCCGGATGCAGGCGTACGGGTGGAGTTTACCTCCGAAAAGCAAGGTAAAAAAAGTTGAATGTATAATACAATACTTTTTAAAATATGTAATGGGTTGCTAAAATATTTGATTTATCGTTATGCTGTTTTCAAAGGCTGCGAATGGTGGAGATGGTAAAGTAAAAAACCTGCCAGTGCCCGTCTACCTCCGACCGTTAGATGAGAAGGAGGCTTCCATGAAGGTGAGGCTGTTCTCTGAGTGAGTCCTGAGCTCAGTGAGGGTTGTAGTTTGACGCCTGTGCTTGTTGTGTGCAGCTGTGGTGCGCTGCGGGAGTCAATCTCTCGGGGGGAAAGACACGAGATGGAGGCTCCATCGTGGGAGCGAGTGTGTTTTATAAAGATGTGTCTGGAGGAGAGAGCGGCCCCATCAGCCCCAGGAAGAATAGAGGATCGCAGAGCAGCCTGGAGAGACTAGAGCAGGAACTCAAGGTCAGGAGCCACAAAAATCACATGCAAAATTGATAAACAGTGACCTTATATATGACGCATGCATGCAAAGCGTGTTTTGGGATTTGTCTTCCTTCAGGCTAGTAGAACAATACACATTTAAGTGTTTATTTCATTGCACTTCATCTATTTGCGTTTGTATATAATATTTCAAATCCAATCCATATCTTCAAAGGCTTTAGCATCGCTTGCATGCACTGAACAGTTTTATTTCTGTCTGTGTTATTAGCATATACATATGCATATCTGAAGGGTTTTACATTTTATCTCTAAAAACAGAGTTGTGTTTCTGTCTGCTGACGGTGTTTTCTGATAAATGTACATCAAATATGCAAATAAACGAAGAAAACCCCCCCACAACAAATCAATAATATGAACTCAACAAGGAACATTTTTTAACAATCGAGCAGAGAATATTTCAGCAAAGCACAAGTCATTAAAACAATATTTTTTTTTGGCCATTTTCGAGACCCGCTACTTGAATCAGGCATGTATCTTTATTCATTTATTTATTTATTTATTTAACTTTTTTAAATAAATGCATATATTACAACATAATACAGATCCCAATTTGATTGCTATTGTTTGTGTGAATGTAATAATAAATGTATTAATGGAGCTGTTGTAGTGTAATTATTTAAACTTATTACTGTTAGATTTATTTATTTATTTATTTTTTACAGCACACTAAAATTACAATACTAACATTAACATATTTATTAGATAATACTATATATGCAAAACTAATTTCATAATGTAAAATAATCAAATTAATACATATTTCATTTATATTTTTCCAACGTTTGCATTTGTTATAGAACATGCATGTAGGTTCTATAGGTTTAGATTTAAGGGCAGGTTCTGAGTTAGCACCTAGTTATTGTAATTACTAAGAACTACACTGTATTGACATATATAACAGGACTGTAAAATAAAGTGCTATTGAAATGTGTATGCAAATATTTTAAAAAATCCCGTGTTTAAAAAAACGACAGAATAAAACAAGGATTTTCTGAAAGTATATATGCAAAACCTGAACATTGGGAAAATAGTCATGTTATGTTTCAACATTTCAAAACACTTATAATACAAAACGGTTAATGTCCTGTAATTGAATCTGATGGGGAAGTATAATGATGTCTGTTCTTTAACATGTGTACTCTGCTCACCTATGGTGTTGCTGTTTGTGTGTGTGATCAGGAGCAGGAGAGGGAGCTGCGGCATCAGGATGAGCTCTCCAGCCTGGTGTGGATCTGCACCACTACACACTCCACCTCTAAAGTCATAGTCATCGACGCCAACCAGCCCGGAAACATCCTGGAGAACTTCTTCGTCTGCAACTCTCACGTGCTGTGCATCGCCAGCGTACCTGGTCAGAAAGTGCACCAAGGCCTTACTGATAACCTCTGTGAGTGTTCTTGGTTTGAGCCGGTTCTGTGTGTGTTTATCAGGCGCTCGTGAGACGGACTACCCCGCGGGAGAGGAGCTGAGCTCAGACGGAAAGGCTTCTAAATCCAGCTGCACGGCCGCAAACAGCTCCATGGGAGCTGACGGAGGTCTGGAAGGCATCACTGTCGTGGGCTGCTCTGCTGAAGGAGCTGTGGCGATGCCTCAAACCGTCTGCACCAACTCCATAGAGTCCTCAGACACTGGTAACTCAACATCCCTCACAATAACACTATCAGACTAAAAACATCCGTAGCACTTTATTTTACTGTACATGTACTCTCCTGGTACATACATGGTAAACTAATTAGATACTTACTAATGTGTATATATATATATATATATATATATATATATATATATATATATA
>JAUMHG010000054.1:901407-916955 GCA_032359395.1 Enteromius anoplus | reverse complement strand
AGCTCAAAGGCAAATCGGTCTCTCTGGCGAGTTCCCATATGTAACGTCGAAGTGATTCGACTGAAAGGGTAACTGATGTTTTGTTCAGAAATAATTAATACAAATTACAAAGAAACATCAAATGATGAATTGACTTAAATATTTATGTAGAAAGACTGAAATAGTATTTAGTACTGTTATTGGTCATGTATTGTAATTCTTTATATTTTTTGTTTTTTAAATGTCCGTTTTTACTAAAGTATAAATATTTATGTTATTATAAACGTTGAATTTATTTCAAGTACTTTTTTGTTTTAGTTTCTTAGTTTTGATGAACTATGCTATAATTACTTTATTTATTATACATTATAACAGTGTACATTTTACAAGAAAATATATATTTTTTCAAAATGTCACTGTTACAGTAAAGAATCAGCAATGCACTGAATAAATCATGAAATTTAGAAGGAGATACTAGAAATGATATTTTTTTTGCACACCAATAATCTTTACTTTATTCACAATATTTTAAAAAAACTAATTTTATACCTGTTGTTATTTTTGCTATAACACTGAAAAAAAAGGTAAGTGTTTGCACATTATTTATTTGAGCTACATTTAAATAAACTAATTTTGTTTAAAAAATAGTCATCTAAATATGTTTATTTAAATGCAGCTAAAATAATCACATTAAATTCAATTAATATTTTTTTCAGCGTATTAGTGAAATGTATTAGCAATTTTAGCAATTAGCAAGAAGTGATTTTTCCCCCACAGACTTTAAAATGATTCTCTTATGGCATCCCTAAAGCCTTACCATGTTCTGTGAAGCTGTGAAAGCTTTACGTTTAAGACCTTTTACTTTCCAGATCCCATCTTAACACCCAGAGAGGACTTCACTCCATCCTGGAGGTCATTGTTAAGGCTCTGTGTGGTGGTTGTTAGATAAACAGGGTCATTCTTCTGCAGGACGTTGGGCTTTTATCACTAACTCAACTGTTGGCTGGACATGATATGAGCTCTGGACTCGCCCTGAGAGACAGGTCAGACCACAATGACCACTTTATCATCTAGATATTTATCATGTGTGTCACATCAGTGCACAGCAAAACACATAATCATATTATTATAACTGTAGATGGATGCTCAGAGTCACCCTGATGATGAAGCAGACTGTGTTTCTGGACTTTTTAGAGATATTTAGAGATATTTGTGTTTGTTTTATGGAAAAAGTCACTTAATTTTGTCAGAATTAGTGCTTCTCAGGTCTTGTTATCATACTGAAAAACAAGACAAGAATACTTTTGATAATGTAGAGTAAGATATGGAAAATTATTCCGTTTTTATGAAGGAAAAAAAGAAAACATTACAGATAGTACACTGTAAAAAAAAGTAACGGTAAAACCTTACTTTCTTTTATGGCAAAAAATTTAAAACTATAATATAAAAAATATTGTTTTGTCAATAGTTTTACGGTTTTAATTTAAATTTACAGTTAAATACCGTATTTTCTAATAAGACGAGACAAATAAGACGAGACAAGAAGCTTTAAAATAGTAAAACATATAGAAGGTGCTCAGTGTCATTCTCACAAGCACAAAACACCATCATGGTAAGAATTATTAAACTAAAATGGGCAATAAACATTCATTTAACAACATTAAATGTAACATACAACCCTAATAAACATAACTGATACAAAAAAGCGTTCTGGGAATGTCAGTTTACGGTGTTTCCCTGTTAATTTAACAGGAATTTACCATTAACAATTTAACTGTTTTTTACCATAGCATTTTCACTGTTTTTTACAGTTAAATTTACGGCCATTTTTTACAGTGTAATGTATATTATAATATTATATCAATAATATCAGTCACTTAATGAAATTGTAAAGTAGCAGCAAACCTGGAAATTGGTTTACTAAAGTAAACTGTAAAGTAATGTTTGTATCTACACTGTAAAAAATGCTACGGTAAAAGCCTGTTAAATGGTTAAAATTTACAGGGAAAAAGCGTTAACTGAATTTCCCAGAATTTCCTGCACTTCATTTCAGTTTTCTCTCATTTTCTTAGTTTTTTACGTATCAGTTATCTTTATTAGGATTGTATGTTACACGTGATGTTGTTAAATGAATGTTTATTGCATATTTGAGTTTCATGATGGTGTTTAGTGTTTGTGTGAATGACACTGAGCTCCTTCTATATATGTTCATATTTAAAAGCTGCTTGTGATGGGCTTTGGTTCATCATGTGGCTTTCTCACCATCGCCTGCATTTGGAGTTTATCAGTGTATTTCAAAGCTACAAAACAGATTTTAGTACTTTAATAGGTTGGTATATTGACATTATATCAGTTCATGAAATTACAGTATTTAACTGTAAATTTAACTTAAAACTGTTAAACCTAAAATGCTGTTACCGTATGTTTTTACGGTCGAATTATGGCAGCTTTTTCTCACAGCTTTTTAACTGTAAATTGTCTGAGTGTTTTTTTACAGTGTAGAAAACAATAATATAATATATCCAGCTCCACCTCTTCATTGAACTTGCAGTGTGTTTACACGAGAATAAAAGATTTGGAGTGCTTTAGGAAGCGTCAACTTCAGTCGCTAATAAACACTGAGTCGGCCCAAACTTCGCTTCTTTCTGATCATTGGCAGGTGTCATGTGTCGCTCGTCTGTCAGAGTCAGGTGTTAAGCCATTTCTGAACAGTGAGAGCAGAGCAGCTCATCTTCTGGAGATGCAACAGATGGTAAATATTATAGAGTATGATTTGTACATTGGTGTTCAGGCCTGTGACTGCAGTAGAGCTCCTCAATAAACTACCACTGAAGGACTTTTTGTTCGATACTGCATCTCAGTGTGAACGAGACTTTGTAATATGAAGATAATAAAAATAAAAAAAGAAGAACTGCAAAAATTCATTTACTTACTTATTTGATTCTGTTTCTCAGTAAAAGATAAATTTATTGGAGCTCCAAAATGACTTGAGATGCTTATATGTACATTTAAATGTAGATTTTTGCTTACAACAACAACAAAAACAAAACAAAACAAAAAAACCCATAAGAAATAGTACCAGAAAAGGGAAAACAGTATTATTTTTCTGGCATTTTTTATTTATTTATTTTTTAACAAGTAACTCACTTAAGTTTCATTTTTCAGAAAACAAGACTTAAGATTTTTGCTTGTCTTTTTTTGCTGTGTATCACATTTAAATACACTTAGCTATATAGTGTATAGAAAATAATACATAAATATTGCAATTAACAGTTTTAAGGCCAGTAAGTTTTTTTTTTTAAAGAAATGTATACTTTTATTCATCAAGAAAACATTAAATTCCTCAAATAAATGCTGTTTTCTTTTTCCCTATTCATCATAGAATACATAGATTAAAAAATATGTTCCGCAGCACTACTGTTTTCAACATTGATCATAATCAGAAATATTTCTTGAGCAGTACATCAGTATATTAAAATGATTTCTGAAGGATCGTGTGACAATGAATGAATTCAGCTTTGAACACAGGAATTAATTATATTTTAACAGATATTCACATAAAAACAGTAATTGTAATAATATTTAATATTTTCTTTACAGTATTTTTGATCAAATAAATGCAGCCTTGGTGAACAGTCTTTCAAAAACATAAAACCTTACCAACCCCAAACCTTATGAGTGTATAGAGCTAAAAGACATGGACTGAAATCTACAAAAGTTCAATTGAGATTAAACCGAAAGCACATGTGCGTTAAATCTGACTGCTACAGTGTTGTGTTGTTGATGCTCTCATCACTTGATGTAAATGGCCTGTTCCACCTCCACTGGCCGAGCTCCAGCGAGTGAGTCAGTGAATGCTGGAAACGCTTCATTCACACCCCTGCAGAGGAGCAATCTGGGATCTCGTATACCCTTCTCTACCTGTTCGTCCGCCTAATAGCATCTCAAACTCACCAGAACAATGAGGCCTTCTTTACATCTCACTGTATCAGCGACAGAAGCATTAGTAAACAGATGAAATGAGCAGGAATGGAAACATGGCTGGAATGTAGCGAGGCTGCTCTTTCTTTAGACCAACAAGTTCCTGAAATAACGTTAAGAAAGGGCAGGGTGTGAGACGTGTTGACTTCACATGTGTGTCATGAGCATTGTTTAATCAGAGTATATTTATTGTTGCTACGCTACAGTGTCAACGTCATATTAGTGTAAGGAACGGTAAAGAAAACGTTTCACTTTAACGTCATCCACCAAAAATACATCCAAAAGCTTGCGCAAAATCCTAACATAAAAGTGTAGGTCATGTTTTGTAAATATTCATCTGAAATGGGCACTTTCATAATTTCTTCACTCTCATGTTGTTCAAACCTGCGTGACTTTCGTTCTCTGGAGCATAAAAGAAAATATTTGGTAATTAAACAGTTTCGATGCCCTTTTGTTTTTCACAGAACAAAGAAAGTAAAAATAAAAACAAAATATATATATATATATATATATATTTATTTTATTTAAATGTATATACACATATATATACACCAGCATACAATTAAAACTAGGGTGAGTTTGTGCTTAAAAAAAGATATATTAATTAATTTTAGTTTAATTAATTTTTATTTATTTATTTGATGACCACATCATTATTTTTCTATTAATTTATATTTCCCTGTTAGACGACAATGTTTCTTATTTTTTAGCAAAAACACAGATTTATTTATTTTAATAATTGATTTTAATAAATCTTTTAATAAAACAACAAATATTGTGTCATTTTTGAGTGTTCATTTTAATCAGCACAAGCACTTATGATTTTTTGTTTCTCAAGTAAATTATTTTACAATTTTGATGTAATTTTTATTTTAATTTTTTTTATATTTTTATCATAAAACAAGACTAAAACACTAAGCAATATCATTTTTTCCCCAGTGCCCGAACGATAACAGAATGAATAAATGATCATAGAATTTTAATGTCGGGGTGAACTTTCACTTTAAGTGACCTGCTAATTGCTTTATAAAACAATCAAAATCTAATAAGCAATAACATACAGATTTAGCATATTGATATTGGATAATGAAATGCTCGAAAACAGGGTTTTACAGCCTCAGCTGTATGACAGTGTTTGGCTTCCTAGGTGACATAAAGCCATTGAGTGTATTTAATTCCACAACAACCTCAGAGAAAGGCCCGTCAGGTCACATTTCTAACCACCTTATCAGCAGTCACTAGTCACTAGAACCAAAAAAGGTTGTAATAAGCAGGCAGTGGATTGGCCGAGCAGCTCCTCCCTCCTCCTACTCAGGCTTTCTCTGAACTTTGAACGTTCACAATATCCCTGCTAAGCAAATTAGCTTATCCTGACCGCCGAGTTCAGATTTCTGCAGTCATTAGCATGTTCCTCTTGCACGGTGTAATTAGGCCAATAAGAAAATGTTGCTTAGACAAACACCAGAGTAAGAGAATAGATGCTAAAATACACAACTTTGGGAGTTGCATTCATTTCTGTCCAATCCCAGAACGCAACTCGCTTATAAAACAGAAACGTCTCATCGGGACTTGTCGGTATACAGCTCAGAATTAATTTTAAGGATCATGCTGTTGTTTTGTGAGCCTGGAGTCATTTCCCAAATGTAGACAGAACTGGAGTGTACCCATATGGTACAAAGCCTATATTTGGAGGGGCTTATAACAATTAGTGACGCCAAAAACCTTAAACCTCTTGCATATGTGAGATTGGTTTACCCGGCAAATGAAATCTGAGACGTGTAAGGCGTCAACATACTGATACTACAGAAAAAGCAACACAACACGTCTGTATCATGTTACTATATATGTAAGGTTTTGATTTACAGCAGAGGCTATACAATATTTTTACCTAATATTATTATTGCATTATATACATAGCGTTTAATGAAGCAATGCATAGTGCATAACTTGAAAAGTCACAGGGTTAATTTACAGAGATGAGTGTAGGCCCTACTAGTGTACTTGCATAGATGATGATGACGAAAGCACGACCAGCCAATAGCGTGGCATTGTTTTTTCCACGCAAAACACACAAGGGCAGATCACACCTCAGTGGACAAATGACCAAAGTCACTCCGCTCTGTCCTCGCGCTTAATTTGTTTATTTATTTACACCTTTTAAGCTGTGTAACACGTCTGAAATTAATTCAAAACAATGACGTATTCAGAAGCTTTTTAAATTAGGTTGTATAATAAGCTGGAGCGCTTGAATCAGGTTTGGCGATAAACTGTAAACATTGCGAGGTGTCTCGATTAATCCAATACACAAAGGAGACAGTATATTATTGTTATTATGTTAAAATCGCCTACGTGTGGGAGGAACACATCATACTTAACTAGAAATGCACTAAACGCTTATTGGTCGAAGGGCGGGTCTTTTTGTTGATCGACGTAGGTCTCAGCCAATCAGCAAGGAGAATTCGGAGGCAAACATATGACGAAAGCGCGTACGCCCAATCGTAAGCGCCGCTCGGGTTTTGACCTCTGAAAACCGCATCACCGCCCCCATCATGTCCGTGGCGGAGGAGCGCTATAAAGGAGATCCAGTCAGGAGTTTAAAGGGCAGAGTTGTAAAAACTCCCAGGCAGTGGGGAGTCGGATTGCCTGACGATAGACTCCATAAAAATTCACCACAATCCCCCGAAGAAAAACGGCTGCTATCGATGCAACATAACTGGAATAATCTTTTCGATAACTGTTAGCTAGGAACCGAAGCGGAAGCCACCAGGAGTGAAAGACACGGTCGTTTAATGTAAGTATCTGCCACTGAAACGTCGAGATGTGTCATCCTGAGGCGTTTGCTGTGGGTTTAGCAAACATATATACATCGTTGCGTCTCCGTGGCATTGCGTCAAATTTGTTGTTTACTCCATAAATGTGTTGTATAGGCGGCGGGGCACGAAAAGATGCGTCAGGTAGAATGACAGCCTCGGTCACTGTTCGCTTTATACTAAATGCGTCGTGACCTAAGCTGTCAATAGCCTAAAATGTCAATTTTGTGCTCTACGAAAGCAAGAGCAACGACGGCAAACATTCGAGTGAATTTCCATAAAAGTGCGCTGTCCCTTTAAGAAACGGATTAATTCAGATTCCGTTTGCCTGCTTGGCTGTTCGTGATAAATGATCGGTTTTCTCATTAATTCGTTTTATCCAGACTCTCTAAAACCGTGCAGTCATGTGAACACCCCCCTCTCCCCCTCTCTCTAGTTTGTGAACGCTGTCTTCTGTTAAAACCCTACAGTATTTATAGCGTCAAAGTCCATCGTTGCATGAAACCCGCCGTTTAACGTAATTTATTTGGAGGCTCTGTACTGTAGACCTCCATAGCGAGCGAGTTCGTCTGTGTACAGAAAGCGTCCAGAATGTTCCCAATCCATATTCATAATAACAATGGCCGTGTCTCAATACCTACGTTCGATGCTCACTAGGCGCAGCAGCCGTCTCAACAGCCGCACTATTTTGCGTCTTCCGCTCGCTCTACGTGAGCAAACATCGGATATTTGGCGTTATATTTGATGTAGGGTTATATCTGGCATATGTTTGGTCAAGGCTACACACCCCAAGCGGAGCGTCACGCTATTGGTCGCGATCTTCGGGAAATCCGATCGCCGATCTGTTGCGCAATACGTGTCGCATTGTGTTCGCATGCCCTATATTCACATAAAGCGGGGAAGAGAATCCGTGTTATGTAATCTCCCTCGAATCCTGTAGATGCACGGTGCATTTAAACCGACTAGAGCACGCATTCAGGCCTTTTATTGAGCTGTGTTTGTTTACATGGGTGACCACAAAACCAGGGGTCTATTGAGATTGAGATTTATACATCTGCTTTGCTTTCCATTGACGTATAGTTTGTTAGGATTGGACAATATTTGGTTGAGGAACAACTATATGAAAACATGGGGTGCAAAAATATCAAAATATTGACATTAAAGTTGTCCAAATGAAGCTCCTAGCCATGCATATTACTACTTCAAAATCAAGTTAGAATATGATTACACTTAAGAATAATAACTTTGACCCATGCAATGTGTACTGCTACAAATACACCCATGCTACTTAAGACTGGTTTTGTGGTCCAGGATTACATATGCAGGCTGATTGGTCGCATTGATCTCAACACCTTGCCTCTCTTTCCCCTTCAAGGAGCACGAGAAGATTTTCCTGCGGAGCAGCAAGCATTTCTAGTCCACCAGCACTTCTGAGTCCCCACTGATCACTACTGCCTTGGAGGTTTTTGCACACTCAACGAAAGCAGCTATGCAGCTTGAAATCCAAGTAGCGCTGAACTTCATCATTTCATACCTGTACAACAAGCTCCCGCGGCGGCGAGTCAACATCTTCGGCGAGGAGCTGGAGAGGCAGCTGAAGAAGAAATACGAAGGACACTGGTACCCCGACAAGCCATACAAAGGATCCGGGTTCAGGTGCATCCACGTGGGCGAGAAGGTGGATCCGGTCGTGGAGGAAGCAGCCAAAGAAAGCGGGCTGGACATCGAGGACGTCCGCAATAATTTGCCTCAGGACCTCAGCGTTTGGATCGACCCTTTCGAGGTGTCCTATCAGATCGGGGAGAAGGGAGCGGTTAAGGTGCTATACGTGGACGATAGCGGCGAGAACGGCTCCGAGCTGGACAAGGAGATCAGAAACAGTTTTAACCCGGAGGCTCAGGTCTTCATGCCAATCAGTGACCCGGTGGGCGTCTCGTCCGAGTCCAGCTCGCCGTCTCCGCCGCCGTTCGGCCAGTCGGCGGCCGTCAGCCCGTCCTTCATGCCCCGCTCCACCCAGCCTTTAACCTTCACCACCGCCTCGTTCGCCGCGACCAAGTTCGGCTCCACCAAGATGAAGAACAGCGGCCGGAACGGCAGCAAAGTTGCCCGCAGCTCTCCCACCAACCTGGGCCTGAATGTCAACAGCCTCCTCAAGCAGAAAGCCATCTCCAGCTCCGTGCATTCGCTCTACGGTTTCGGCCTGGGAGCTTCGCCTCCGCAGCAGAGGGCCTCTGCGCTTTCGCCCAACGCCAAGGAGTTCGTGTTCCCCAACCTGCAAGGCCAAGGGAGCTCCGGAGCGTTCCCGAGCGAGAACCCGCTCAGCCTCAGTCCTCTGCAGTACAGCAATGCCTTCGACGTGTTCGCGGCCTACGGGAGCATCAACGACAAGTCGCTCATGGATGGCTTAAACTTCAGTCTCAGCAACATGCAGTATTCAAACCAGCAATTCCAGCCGGTCATGGCTAACTAATGATTGTTGGCAAAAGGAAAACGAAAGGCGAAGACGCACAACTGTGGATGTGGAAACCAAGATCCCTATTAGTCACTGATAAGCGCATGTGCCCAAGGGTGTTTGTTTCATTTTATTTTATTATCTTATTTACATTTTTTTCCCCTTCGATCTCTTACTCTCTGCCCCCTTGAGTTTGTACTAAAGCTTGTGTTACACACACACACACACACACACACACACGTACACGTCCAAGCTCGGTCAACAAGCGTCTGTTTTCTTTTCCTTTTTTGCCAATAAAGCAAAAAAAGATTTTTTTACTACCTTTTTGGAAGAAAACTACTCTAAAACATAAAAAAAAAAAAAAAAAAAAAAAGCAGAAGCTTCAAGTTCTGGCCTCTTACAGTATTTTAAAGTGGGTAAGACTTGGCTGATTTTTAAGAAATTGGCACTAATGCATATATATATCTGGGGTTACGTGGTCTTTTTTCTAATTGTAT
Organism: Enteromius anoplus; assembly: GCA_032359395.1. Classification (NCBI taxonomy): domain Eukaryota; kingdom Metazoa; phylum Chordata; class Actinopteri; order Cypriniformes; family Cyprinidae; genus Enteromius; species Enteromius anoplus. Next base: position 907,236 of record JAUMHG010000054.1, on the reverse strand, counting down.
AATTTAATTGAGTACAGAGTTTGTAAAATATCAGAGTATATATATTGTTTCTACAACATGGTATTGCATTTATATCTTTTTACTACTCCAGTGATCTGTGATGGCTGCAGAAGCTTTATGTTATAATATATTTTGTTTGTTTTTTTGGTTTTCTTTTTTTAAATTGTTAAAGAAATTCATCTTTAAAAAAGAAAAAAAATGGATCAAAAATTCTAAAGATTGTGTACAGAATATTCCTTAGTGTTGGAATTTCAGTGTAGGAATATTTGCTTTTTTGAAACAAAAAGAGTTGTATTTTCTGTTAAGAGTTCAACAGATTTTTGCTATAATATGGGCAATGTAATCGTATATATTAATTTTGTACCTACATTGTGCAATACTTGATAAAAATATGGTATAACAAAGTATTTTGAGTCAGTGTCTTACATGTCAAGAGGGACTGAAATAGTTTATATTAAGTTTGTATTAAAATGCTTGAAATATATGCTTGTCTTTTATTTTTGTTTTATTTTTTTTTATTTGACATTTGCACCCTGGCCTTTTTCAATAAAAGAAAATTTAGGCAAGAATAAACTACTGGCATTCCTTTTTCTTCCATCTCACAAAATAAGAATTGTTTTAGAGGATCTCGCTACCTCGACATGCCTAAATAAAGGTTTTCATATCAGTGAACATGACTTGGATTCAAACGATTGCACAAAATGGCTTCTAATGAGGAAGAACATGTAAGCTGTGATGTTTTTCCTTATTCTTGAATGTTTTTGGCAGATGGGCCTTGACTAGAGCAAACGATGAGCCACGCAGAATCTTGTCTGACCTGCTCGTAGATAAATGCGTGCATGAAGATGGACTGAATGTTGTGCTACACAAAGTCAAACAGTGCATTGCAAAACGAAGCCTGTGGATGTGTGCTTTGGGTGCAGGTGACCTTTAAAAGACTAATAAGAGCTGATTCACCCCCTCGTTCTGTTATAACTAATGATCAGGTGACATTTCCTCATGGCTTTCAGGTGATAAACTGATGAGGAAGATGGGAAGTGTTAACCATTTTGGAGCATGTTAGTCTCAAATGCGGTGAAGGTTGAAAACAAATCATTGGTGTTTGCTCTTATTGCGTTGCAGTTCAGCTCCCGCTGTGAGAGGCTTATTATTGCTATAGTGCAGAGCAACAATTAAGCTTCAAATGGCCACTTTGTTTTCTCAGCTGAAGTGCAAAGCTTCTGTGAGAGCGAGCGTTTTGAGATTACACTGGTCATGGCATTCACAATGTGCACTTGTTTATTTTTAATACTGCAGTTTGAGACTTCGCTGATGCCAGCGTGGACACAGATAGAGCACCATCTGCTTATCTCGAGTATGTTTTGGCAGTGGGAATTATTTTGGTAGCAACTTAAGCACATCGCATGAGAAAAACCAGGTTATTCGCCTTAGATAGTGTGTTGGCTGTACGAGCTGGGCCTGGTTCAGCAGTCACGGACGAAGACCGACTCTGTTTTGTGTACAGCGACCCGATAAATGTCTGGAGTGATTTTTTGTATATTTTAAAAATAGATGTCAAGAACATATTTTTTACGAAGCATTTAACATTTATTTTGCAATGCATTTCAATCAAGAACATGCATTCACATTTGGAAAAATATAAAATAAATGTATCTGTATGTATTCTGGGAATGTCAAATTACCGTTTTTACACTTCCAAAATCTGCATTTCACTGTTACATTGTCTAACTAAAAAAAGTCTATTACAGTTTTTCACTGTAGCCTTTAGCCTATATTATGGGAACTTATCATTAACCATTAACCATACTGTAACATTTTTACAGTTTTTTACCGTTATTTCTTACCGCAATTTCAAAAATATTATTTTATTGAGCTTCAATGCATATATTGAAAATATATTTTTGCCAGGAGATATGTCATATGAGGCACGCAACGCAGCAGGTGATACTGAAACCCCAGCATCAGGATTTATTTCAGGTAGAATCTTTTGTACCTATTACACAGAAAAAATATATATTGAGATTCCAGCTCCATCTATTTCATCGCCAGTGTCCTTAAAAGGTAAATATACTATAGTAAAGTGCATGCGTTCTAGTGTGTTTTGGAAAAATGTGTTTTGGCACTTGGACAAACCTTGGTCAGAATCATTTTGAAGGCAGTGCCAAGTCACTGTACCACAACAGGATCTTTCCCAGCACGCTTTAGATCGTTCAGAGACACACTGTACCCTATGAAAGCACTCCATCAAGGTCAGTAACAGGTCATGATCTGAACACAGTCGGATCATAATACCTCAGGCGGGACTGTGCCTTTACATCAGCAGCATCACACTGTACACTGTAGACATGTAAACGGGTTGAGCTGCATCTGAACTCCATTGGCATGTTAAGTGTTGCTCTCAGTCAGAGGAGTGTTTCCTGTAGTTTTTAGGTGGAGTTTTGCTCTTATGTGTGCGTGAAGTTCAACACCCTCAGGAAAAATGCGTGGCATCTGTATGAAGAAGAGCTTGAAAGTCAGGAACATCTGGTGAATAATACTGAACATTTTTGTGTAACTTAAGTAAGAACAATGATTATTAGAGCATATATATATATATATATATTCAACTCTTTGTACTTTAACATTTCGTGTTTAATTACATTTCAGTAATTTATAATTTTTTTTCATAATTAAATTAAATCTTTATTTAAAAAATTCCTAGCAATTTATGAGGGAAAGTTGTTTGGATGTATAATATTTTGGACTAATTCCAAAAAATAAAAATTTGTCCCCCATCAAATGTTCATGATCGTCTAAAGTAATAACAATAATAAATATTATAAATAATAATGTTTTCTAAACATATTCAAGTAAATATTGTTCTTATAAAATTAAAAACCTTTTTTTTGTGTGTGGATATTTTCAGATTTTTTTTTTAGGTCATATTCAATGAGAAATAATGTAGGGCTGGATTTTATTTATTGGGAAGCAATTGGCTTGTAACATGCCAGTATGTGGAAAAATTATAATGAAATTACTTTTTTAGCACTTTTTCCTCACTTAATAACACGCTAAATGTGAAAAAAGATAGTACTATAGATTACATTATTGCACAATGGTATAAAGTCAGATATATAAGTATATCCAGCTTCATCCGCAGGTATACTATACACTCAAGTGAAGCAATGTATAACATCAAATCTCACCTGATTGATCGCTAGAATTCTCTCTAAATGTAATGATATTAGGCCTTATCTGCTAAATGCAACAACTGTATAAAACATAACTATATTCAGATATTAAACGTTCACATTTCATTTACATTTCACATTATATTTTCTGCCAAGCTGCTTTGAAACAACATGTATTGTGAAAAGCACTATGTGAATAAATTGACTAAAAGAGTCATTCACAAGACGAGGAACAAGCAACTAAACCGGGTGAATTTAATGTAATGTTGTTTTGATCAGAATCAAGGTCTCGTAAGAGTTTCAAACACTTCATCCGGAAGCAGTATGTTAACACAAACAAGATCTTTCACAAAACACTGCCACGCACATTTCAGACCCGATTACAGCAGAGTTTATGGCGTGACGTGAGAAGAATGGTTTGTACAGATGGCTTATAGCTCAGCTGGTAATAGGCCGCAACAGCAGCGCTTAAGAGCTCAAACGGCTCGGTGATATCGCAGTTACGACAGACCCTCTTACACAACCAGTGACAAGTGACTGATGGATTCTGGGGCCGTTTCTCTTGGCCTATCCCGGAGCTGTTTGTGTAATTCCATCTGGATGCCTCCCTAAACACCTGCACTAAGTGGAAGCTGCAACACAACTCCTCGTGTAATCTAGCTCAGGAGAGACCCTTTGAGAAGCTTGTGTCTGTAAACCAGGCCTGACTGCATCAGAGCTGAGCTGATCCTGGCCCTGAAGTCCAAGTTCTGAGGGCCCTACTCACATTGACTGACAACTAGTTTACATTTTTAAACCCTATTCATTCTAGTGAACCTGTTCATTCTAATCCGTCCATCTCTCTTGAACTTATAGAAAACAACAACAGATGCACAAAATACTTTTTTGATTTAAAAAAATTAATTTATTTAGGAATATTTTTTTTTGTTTAAATAACATTATTTTCATTTTTATATTTTATTGGATTTAGTATATAATTATAAATATAAACTTTTAATTATACACGAATATATGTTATTAATTCTGAAATATTTATATTATAGTCAGTGATAAATGTAAATATGATTATATATTATTATAGATATTATTTTAGATGTATAATTATTATAATATATGAATATATTTAACAAAAAAACGACTAAAATAATACTAATATATATATATATATATATATATATAATTTTAGTTGTTTTAGTTATTTTAGTATTATTAATACTTTATACAAGCCTTTGACTTGTAAGTTTTTAAGGCAGTAACTTGATTGTAGTTTCAAGTGATGATTTAAAGCAGCTTCTCAACTCTGTAAATATCAGTAAAGCTCCTGACAGGATGCTGTTTGGTTCTGCTTTTCCATCGCCAAGCCTCCTCGTATGACTATGTAAGCTCTTTCTAAATGTGTTTGAGTTCAGGAAGCGTTGAGTTGTAATGTTTATGCCCGCTGAAGGCTGTTGTGAGGAAACACCCCGTACGTCAGACCCGAGGAATTCCTCACTGATTCAACACAAAGGAATCCCGGTCAGGTGCTTTGTGATGTATAGGAAACCATTCGGCGCTTTAACGCAGGGCATGACCTCAGTGTCACATGACACATGCTTCCAGCGCTGCACTGAAAATATTAGGCTTTTCTTAGCCAGAGGGCCGTGTTTTGGCTCTGTTTCTACGAGATAACTTGTGAAACCTCATCTTAATGTGGTCTAATGCAACTGCAATGTCATCCTCGGATCCGGCGAGGTAAGTAAATCAGTGCAGCACTCGGAGGATCTCACCCCAGTCTAAATTATTCAGCAGCACAGAAAGCCAAGGGCTCACTGATGTGCTATATGATTTTCAATTAAGGTCATAATAGGATGGAAAAGTCCATGACTCTTATGAATTCTCCTGAATGAGCAGAAGCACATATCATTGCAGCTTTAAATATTATGGCTTGGACTATTTAAAAGTGACCCAGTTATTTGGAATCGGGTGTAAAAGCCTGTTTTCCCACAAAGTTTAAACTGCAGAAACTCATTTTTGTCTGTTTGTTTTTTTTACAAAACTAAACAATCCCCCAGGTAAGAAATGTATGTTGTTGTGAGAACATTTTGAAATGTTTCTTAAAACATTGAAATGATTGTTGTGAATATAAATGTATTTACGGCTTGGTCATTAAAATGTCTATTTTTTCTTAATGTGTTAGAAAACGTTTCTTAGACATTTCGAGAATGTTGTTTTAAATAAGCTTTCTCCCCATTATTAGAATGTATATCAAATATTAATAAAGTTATTAAATGTCCCATAAGCATGGCTTTAAAAACGTTTTTTTTTTTTTTACTGTTATTGTTTTAAAAGATATTACGTTTTGCTTTCTGAAAATGTATTAAAGGTTTATGTTTTAATCTAGCAAACGTATCTTACAGTGGGTCAGAAAAATATTCAAAAAAAGAGAAAAATATGATTTTTCTGACCTCATTACCAGATATTTTTTTCTGGCAAAAACTGACTAAATTTTGATTGAGTTTTTATAAGTCATTTTACTTTAAGTAAATGTATTTTGATTAAAAAATGTTTAGATATTTGAATAATAAAAAATATATATATATTTATGATTTCTATTATTATTATATATATATATATATATATATATATATATTTTTTTTTTTTCATTTAATTTTTGCTGTGT